>ML819762.1:138022-149654 GCA_009831015.1 Picea engelmannii | reverse complement strand
AGAGCAGTTGGAAAAGAGTCAAGCCAAGTACAAGATGAGACATGACAAGCATCGTGTTGATCACAGTTTCCAAGTTGGAGATGAAGTTTGGCTTTACATTAGTAAGGAGAGGCTTAAAGGAGAAGGTAAAAAACTAAAACCAACTCGATATGGTCCTTTCAAGTTATCGACAAGATTGGTAACAATGCCTTCCGTTTCGATTTGTCTCCTTATATGCAAATGTATGCAGTTGTTAATGTTGAGAATTTGAAATTGTTTGAGCCTCCTTTGATTGATGATCAAGGAGAGCATGTTCAGATTCCTTCTATAGATGACTTTTCCTAGAATATCTTACAGAACTGCATGAAGACACAATCCTTGACAGGAGAATGAGAACTTCAAAACGAGGAAATGTGGAGTATCTTTGAGTTGGTCTTAAAGGTACAAATCCAAGCAAATCCAAGTGGATTAAGGTTGGAAAGGTGAGGGAACTATACCTTCATCTTCAAATAGACTGAAAATAGTCTTTTGGAGGTCCGAAATCTTTCCAATGGGGAGGTGTGATCCAGGGGATCAAATTTTGCTCAAAATTCAAAGTGCTCAGAATCGCTTCAAATCGAACGGGAGCATAGGCCTCATTGTCACAAACCCAACGCAACTCATTTGGGTTCAAACGGACATCGGGAGAGAGAGATATCACGTTCTGTTCAAAACGACAAACAAGCAAAAAAAGGGATGTTGACTGTACAGTCCGTATGGATGCTGACGTGGCAGACCATACGACACGTGGCAGGGCCATACAACACGTGGTAGGAAGTTGTGAGGACAGTTGGCATATGACGTGGCTTGTTTGCAGCGAATGGGATGGCAACACATGGCCCAATCAATGGTCGCCACGTGTCACCTATATATTGGTTTAAAATTTATTTGGAGTCCACCGGATTCGACCCCGTGACCTCCACCTCTGTGCAAAGCTTTGGAAAAGACCACCAAACAACGCGCCACCGTAGTGTTTCTTAACACTATATGGTGCGGAATATATTTGAGTTCAAATGTTGTAAATTTTGGGCGGGGGTCAGGTTGGGGCCTAGCCCCAGCCCGTGATTATGTTGTTATGTAATATGGCCACGGTTTAAACCTTTGCGTGCACATTCAAACTTTAACCTCGGTTGTATACCTTGTAATATGACCACGGATGTGCGTTTTGTTTTAACATAGCCCTTTTTAATATGAGCCCGGTCACATGTGTTGTGCATAGAACCACCGGCGCGCCCAACCGTTGTCCTTCGATTTGAACTCGACCCTTTTTTTATATGCGTGCGAGGTCATATGGTGGCTATGTGCCCGTGGGCCTTAGACGGTTAAGGGCTAGCGCATAACTGATCTACAGTTTGTACCAGTTGTGCGATTGCGCCCGGTGTTGGGTTTTAACACATAAAAGCGCGTGGGGGATAGGTTGAGGCAACAAGGGTGCATTTTGGTGATCCAGAGACAGTAAGTTTGAAGGGGAACTTCCAGGAAGCCTATCTTCTTCAATTTTTGGCCAAACGAGGTGCCAAAAAAGCCCAGCTAGGGGTTTTTGGATGTTCTGAAGCCATTGGAGCTATCTATTTGGAATTTTGAGCATTGTAAAGCAAATTTTTGAGCACTTTGAGTAAATAATACAAAAGATCCATTGGAAGTTGGACTAGGAGATGTAGCCCAAGAGAGGGGTGAACTCCTTTATCATTTGTTGTGTTATGTGTTTTTTGTTCACTGTTTATTGTTGCTATTTATATGCATCTTGAATGAGTAATTTCTATAAAATTTGTGTTGCAAAATTGATCCATTTTCATTTTAACACATGAATTAAATCTTGCAAATAATTTCAAGAAAACAAGTCTTGTTCATTTTTAGATCAGATATGAACATATATTTCTAGCTTTGGGGAGGAGCTATAGAGTGACCTACCTTAGAAAAGGAAAAATTCCAAGGAAATGAGAAGTTGCACTCTAAGAATAGATGATTAGATCTTTCCTTGACTAAGAAGAAAAGAAGGCATATTGATGGGCCTTGAATTCCTCTCTTCTTTAAATTTTCTACAATAAGGTGTTTACCATGAACAACAAAACTACCAAATTGATATATTAAATGTTGATAATAAAAAAATCACAAAAATAATGAGTATGAAGTTAAAAGAATCCCCCACAAGTCATATGTCTACTATGGATTGAAATTCCAAATGTAGATATGAGTTATGATCATAAAAATTTGAACAACTAGTAAAAGCACATCTTACCATGCCCAAAAAAAAAAATAACCCATCTTTATGAACTCATCCCATACCCATATTGTTGGGAAACGTATTTAACCGTAGAGGAGAACAGAACTGAGAGCAATGGTGTTTTCTAAAGACACCGTTGCACTAAATCACAAGCATGAGAACATGAGAACATGATATATCTCTCCCAATGATGATAGACCAATCACAAGGAAAATATATAAATAGGTTTCTATTCCGGACTAAACCAACAATCACAGGATGTAGGTGGTTGTACCTGTCCATAAAAAGTGGATCTGAGATCCTAAGTGGACACAGTCAACCAAGATTTTATTCGATCGTCGACCCAAAGAGTTGGTGAATCCTTAACCAATGAGGTGAGGTTTACAGTGTAACCACATGTTCCAACACCCCCTATAAACTTGGTTTGGATGAAAACAATTTACACAGCACAACTTTACCCTCGAATTTCTTCTGAATGCAAAATCTTATCAAAGATGGTACAACAAAACTCATAAGGAAGTTTGATCACCATCAACATTGATCAAGGAAAAAAATAAGGCAAACATCCATTGCAAAATTTGTTGTCCAAACACAGTCCTAGTCGGTCAGTCAACAAGAAAACACAAGTCAGTTGATCAGTTGACTAGACAAGAAACACAACAATATAATTAGTCTTTGTCAACCCAATAGTCTCTGTTAAGATAGACAGTATGTGTATCCAAACAATATATGTATTGGGTACAATAAGCATAAGTAAAACTCCCAAAAACACAGTGAAACATGGTTTGGTTGGTCTCAGCAAATCGAAGTTGATTCAACAAGAAGTAGTCGAGTAAACAAGATAACACATCAGTTGGGTTTAGACATCAACAACTTCAATTACTCCCCCCCTTAAACACAGTTGAGGGATGAAAATATCAGTGATAGATCTTCGTCGAAAACACTAGTTGACAGACAATAACTAGTAGAAACGCAATCAACGATACATATTCAAAACTTCCATTTGATTGTTGTCTCTAGTCAAACCTCGGTCAAACTCCAGTTGACTATCATGTAAGTTCAATACTCAATAGAACAATGCAAATCAATCAGTAATAAAAAGGAATGTTGCTTGACTATACATCTAATTATATGCAATGATATGAAGTCCTCGAGCATTTGGATATATTCACCCATGAACATTCATCAATCCAAACATAGTATGTCCTAGTAATCAGTACTGGTCCATGGTTTTGTCTTTCATGTCTCTTCTATAAATATCAGAAATCATAATTTCCATGTTTGTGATGGTGAGGATGACAATAAGGAATAGAGTTTTGTGTTGGTTGATTAGAATAATATAGCTCAGGTTCCGGTGTACTCTCATGAGTAGAACAACTCAGTATATTAGCAACAATATTCTCATATTCTAGCATGTTAGGAACAACCATTTTATCAATTGGTTCAGCACAATCAACAACATTTTCTCTTCAGTATGAACTCCACCTGCAGCAAATAAAACTTCATTGGTCGCAACAAGGGCAAGTGTACGCAAGGAGGAAACAACAATATCATAGCCAATACCTATTCTTGGTGACTCTATCTCAAGCATAATAGGAATAGAAATACCATGTCCATTCCTCCCAAGTCCTCCTCTAGTATATCCCATCTTGTTGATCAGTTGGGACCCTATACCTATAGTGTGTTTTTCAAAGCTGGGAGAAACAACACAATAATTACTCTTAACAACATCTTGCTTACAAAGAGCATTAGCGGGTGGAGAAGTAATGGATGAGCCTGGAAGCTCAATAGCATCAGTATTCTCACAAGAATTTCATATACAATTAAAGGTGGCAAGGGTGGAAGAAGGAAAAGGTGAGCCTGACATCTCAACAACAACAACCATCTTCTCAACATTATTTTCAGTAGCCTTCACTCGACAAACTTGATCTTCAAAGTTCTATTTGCAGTCCTACAAGCCATTAATGTTCTCATTGATGCAACCAATAAACTAATATTCATTCATAATATCTAAAAACCATGCAAACACATGAGAATGGAAAATAACTCTATTTTATTCCATCCCCATCCTAACTATTACAATGGAAGTTCAACCCCTTATAACTATTATCCAAGATTTATGAAAACAACTAATTTTATAAAATTCTCGCATGAATCTAAAACTAACAAATAACTAAGAGATAACTAGAGTGACATTATTTTTCAACTCGCTTTTTTTATTAAGTTCATAAACTAAGAGATAATTGATAATTAAAAATTTAAAAATTCCCATAAAAACATTAAAACCCCATTTTGAGGCCTTAAATGAAGGAATTTGGCCCCAGAAAAGTGTCAAAACGATGTTCGATTTGAAGGTTCATATCGTCATGGAAATGAACTCTTCGAGACGCAACTCCCTATAAAATTTCAGTCCAAACAGATAATCGAGTCAAAAGTTATGACCCTTGGAAAATCCCTGCATCATTCTCCTCTGGTTGAAAAGAACACAACTCCTGCAAGTTACTGTCTTCAAACTATTGCCACTTAACAGGGTTTAGGTTCAGCAAGTCCCCCTATGTAATCCATGTACTCTCTATTGGTGCTATGTATTCCCACTAGACCAAATATCGGTTGTATTGGCCTTGTCGAGTATGAAGGGTCTTGTTATCTAAAATGTGCATAATATTTTCCTTTTTCTTGCTCGGAATAGCATGTTTCCAAGCCACCTCTTCCTCATTGTCATCACCCAGATCATCCCCATGGAAGATATACAAATCAGAAATGTTAAACGCAAGGGAGATATTGAGATCAACTAGTAAATCGACCTTATAAGAATTGTTGTTGATTTTCTTGAGAATATTGCAAGGACCAATTTTCTTATATTTCAATTTGTGGTAGGTTCCTCTAGGAAACCGCTCTTTCCGTAAATAAACCATCACCAAATCACCATCATTTAATACATGGTATCGTCAATGAGCATATTTTATAATTTTATTTTGTTCATCACTGGCCTACATTTTTTGTCTCAGATGTTGATGCAATTGTTGAATGTGTTTTGCAAATGCTTCCCCATCATCATTGATCCTATCCCCAAGTCGTAGTTGCACCAAATCTAGGACACCCATATGATTTCTACCGTAAACAACCAGAAATAGAGATTTACCTATAGATCTATTCAATGAACTATTGTAGGCAAAGTATGCTTGAGGTGCCAAATCCCATGGCTTGGGCTTCTCTCCAACAATGCTTTGTACCAGGTTTCCCAAACTCTGATTTACTACCTACATTTTCCCATCTCTTTGGGGGTGATAGGCACTGCTAAAATGTAATTTAGTCCCCATTGTCTTCCATAAATTCCTCCAAAAATGACCAAATAACCGAGTATCTCTATCATAGATAATATTTTTTGGAACCTCGTGCAATCTAACAACTTCTAAAAAAAAAAAAAAATACACCATCAATGCATCACTAGTTTTCTTGAAAGCAATGAAATGAGCCATTTTAGAAAACCTATAAACAACCACAAAAATAGAATCATTACCTTGTTGTGTGTTTGGGATCCCCAACAAAAAATCCATGCTCAGATATTTCCATGGGCATGTGGGCACTGGTAATGGCATATACAACCCTATGTTTTGTGAGTGTCCTTTAGTCATTTGGCAAACCCTACACCATACCACATACTTGGTTATATCCTTTTTCATCTTCGCCTAGTAATACCTATCTTCGATTAAGGCTAGTGTCTTATCCTTTTCAAAATGTCCTTGCAAACCACTACTGTGAAGGTCTCTAATAATATTTTCCCTCATTGCACCAATTAGAATTCATAGTTGTTTTCCTTTGAAGAGATAGCCATCTTGCATAAAATATTCACACTTATTAAGATCCATGTTCCCAGCGAATGGATTCTTCAATTGTTTCACAATCACCCAAAAAACATTATCAAACATGTAGAGATCCTTTAATGCATCCAACCCAATTACTTCATTTTCCATGTTTGTCAAAAGAATAATACGTTGACGCAAAGCATCTACAACTTTATTCTGTCGTCCTTATTTGTGCTTCAAAACAAAGGTGTATCTTTGTAAGAAAGAGACCCATTTTGCATATCTATTATTCAATTTATTTTGGTTGTTTACATATTTTAATGCAATGTGATTGGTAAATAACACAAAGTCTTTTGGCACTAAATAATGCCTCCAATGTCGCAATGCTTGCACAATTGCATAAACTTCTACATCATGTGTGGTGTAGTTCTTTCTTATCTCATTCAAATTTTCACTAAAGAATGCAATTGGTCTACATGCTTGGCTAATTATAGCTCTAATGCCTGCATATGAAGCATCATAGTCTACCTAAAACACTTTATCAAAAATCAGTAAAGATAATATGGGTGCCTTAATTACCTTCTTCTTTAGAAACTCAAAACTTTCCTCAACTTCATTGGTCCACAAGAATGTCTTGCCTTTGGTGCAATTAGTTATGGGTGCTACGATACTCTAAAATTTCAAATACATTCTTCGGTAAAAGATAGAAAACTTATTACCTATGTTACGCTCCAAGGACTAGGCCACTCCAAGATTGCTTTGATCTTCTTTGAATCTATCTTGACTCCTTCTGTCGATATGAAAAAACCCTGAAATACCAAAAATTCTTGTAGGAACCTACATTTTTTAGGTTTTCTTAAAGTTGATGCTTTCTCAATGCATCCAATATAATTTTTAAATGCTACAAGTGATCTTATTTTTTTTTATTCAAAACTAGGATGTCATCAAAATAAATGACAACAAACTTACCAATATAAGGTCGAATCACAATATTCATCAACCGCATTAAAGTACTAGGTGCATTGGTGTTACACATTATTTTCATCACCCCTATGACCATTAATGATGTAAACCTATCATTTGTCTTGAGAAGGATCAATGGCCTGAATCCTTGAAGAATAATTAAGATACATTTTCCCAGAGAGATGGAATTATACTTTTCCTTTGTCAAAAACCTTAGAAAAATGGATCATCACACCCTGCTTAGTGTTAAGGGTGCGACGATCTAGGATCATTGTAGGTTGCACCACAGTGGCCTCCGACGTTGTCACAATTTGCTCAGTATTAAGCGTGCGACAATTTTCATACAAAGGAAAAAGAGAATCTTCTCGATTCTTCTAGAGGAGAAGCTTCTTAGGTGAGGTGGCCTATGATCGGTTTGGATCAGAGTCGCATCACTGATCTCATGGGATCATCCTAACCTCCTCACCCTATCATTTTCATCTTATAAAAGGAGAAGATTTCTCATGGGGAAAGTTGGATTGAGTTGGCTAGAGCTTGGTTGGAAAGTTCTTGAGTTTTGTAGCTTGGAGTTTTGGGATCTTGTATGTTGGCTTTGAGATTTGCTTTGTCAAGATAGATTGTTGATCTCAGAATCCATGGAGCAGAAGTGTGTGGGAAGCAAGAAACTGTTGGAAGGGACCTTACAACATCAAGGCATTGGTTGTAGTCTCCTTTTAATATATTTAATAAAGTAATATATTTATTTCCCATAAAATTGGTCTTATTTTATTGTATGACTCCTTGATCACATACATAGGTTTTGTTGAGTATATGATGTTTCTTTCACTTCGTTGTCTTGTGTCTTTTTACAAGTTCAACATCCCATAAGTCTTGGAACAGAGTGATGATGACACTAGCGAGGACACACGATGTTTAAAAGGTATGTCATTTACTTCGTGTTGGTTAGTATTCTTGATAATTAAAACTTAGGGAAAGTTTTATATTATGTCTTGTTTTGTTCTAGTTTCCGGATGAAACTAGGGAGATTTGTTTTTGTCCACACTTACCGATTTGTCTGATAACAAAATTGGCGACCATATTGGGGAATGGATTGTTTTCCTAGTTTGTCTTGCTTTCTTTCTTTGATTATTTGGGTTCTATTTTCTGAGTCACTGGGAGATCCAAATGAACTCTTTGACTGTTTAAATTCATTGGAAAACCTTCTTGCTTTTTATTTTTTCCATTTTTCCTTTGATCATCGCACCCTACTTTGAGGGAGAGTGTGACGATATAGTATCAAAGAAACCTTCCTTTAGACACAGTGTGATGTCGTCGCACTATACTGTTAATTGTCCCACGATGATCTAGGATCATCGCACTGTGTTGGTTGGTAGCCCGCGACGATTTTGTGAAAAAATTTACGTTTTGATGATTTTTCCTGCCCAGATTTGTGATAATTGTTTGGGGTGATTTGTTAGGTCTGATCACAGTCTTCTTGACAAGATTTGAAGTTTCTTTTAGCCATCTTTGCTTTGTTTTATCTTGTTTGATTTTGAAAGATTTGATCTCTTGCTTTAAGTGTCTTTCCATTATAAAGCATTGTTTTTTCTTTAGAATTGTTTGGTGAAAGAACTTCTTTTTATTTTATTGAATAGTTCGTGTTAAAAGAGAAAATTTGCTTGGGTTGTTTTTTTTATAGAGATTTTCTATTTCTTTTAGGTATCTTTGAAAACAAAAAAAATCAATTTCTTGCTTTGCATTAGGTTGGGGGCATCTTTGCATTTGAAGTAGCGAAATTGCATGGTTTTTGGAATTTTTAGTCTTGAATCGTGTATTGGTGTACAGTCTCTTTGGATCATTTCTTGAAGATCTTGATATTGATGAGTTTAATAAAATTTTGGGGCATTGTGTATCTGGGAATAATAAACATTTTCTCCTTCTCATAATATATCTTTCATCGAAGTGAAATATTTTCACTCTCATTTCTTTGCATTGTTTAGAGTCGGTCAAAACATCATTTAGTCCACGCCATTTTCCTCTTTTGTAAACAACAGCCTTATAATAAAGCACTTATAAAAATTGATTAGACATTTTTTATATTTTCTGGTAGCAAACCTACATTAGCTTAGAGTGTAGGGATTTGGAATAGGTGTGAAAGATCACTTTCCAAAGATGCAAACAAACATAGTATCTTGAGTTACGGAGCGGTAAATCCACTTATTAAATTTTGTCCTGGGAAGCCCTTCTAACACAAGGGTCAATCATGAGGTCGCAATAGGGTCGTCAGAGTTTCTCACCCTGCTTTGTTGGTCTTAGTGTAGAGATTGTGCATATTATTGGGGGTCACTTGAGAAGAAAATCCTATGGGGACCTTCTCGAGTTGATTTTGGGCTTAGATACCCTGCCTTTGCATGTGGATCAGACTGTCGATTGTTTCTGAGACGTCATTGTTTTAATTGGTAACCTTAGTGGCCTATCTCTTTAGGGTCTTTACACGAGGTGACTGTGGAGGGGAAAGTATTCATGGTACCTGGAATCGACGTTAGCCAAACTCACTCGAGATCCTTGGACGGTATACCCACATTTATGTGTGGGAGCTTGCACCAGAGCGTAAGTCCGTTATGCAGGTCATTATTGTAACTTTTCCACCCTCTCTATCTCAGTCCCTTCTTATATTGTTCTCGCGACGTTGGATTTCATCACCAACTAGTGTGTTCATTGTGAGAAGGTTTTGTTAGTTTGCTTGCTTCCTAGATTTTTAGCGTGTGCTATTTGTTTTCCCTTATAGGCCTTAAGTCGGATCTGTGTTTAATGGCGTCATTTCTCGAAATGACCAATGGTGCAACCCCTACTCTAGGGGAGCCTTTTTTTTCCTTCTTACGGAAACGTTGGTCCTCCTTACATCGCTACTTTGAGCCTTCCAGGTCTCACAATTGGATTACCGGTATAGTTGTTTTCCACTTAGGTAATCCTGAATGCAGCAAGTGATTCGGTTGTAAGAAATTCCCCCCAAGAACATCAACCTCATGTTGATCCTTTACCTTCTTTGCCAATAATATCTTCTTCGCCTTCTTCACTTGCAAGGTCTTCTTCCGTTTCATCTTCTTTGTTGAGTGAAACCTATGAAGATAGTAACCCTGTTGATAAGAAGAAGAAGAAAAGGAAGAATAAGAAAAAGAAAAATAAGAAAGGGTCCAAGCTTCCAACCATTGCCAAACATGTTGGAAAAAAACCAGTTACCGATAATCGCACTAGGAGTGTTGATGATGCCAAGATCACCCAAACAACCCGTAAACCCAAGTACCCTTGCAGGATTTGTAAGGGTAGCCATCTTCTTAAGGATTTCCTTGGTCTATCCAAGGTTATAGAAGCATGGTCTACACGCCCTTGCCAACCCATGTCATCAGCCTCTGAACAACATGTCGTTGGCCTCCCGTCAACTAGTCAGGATACCGTTGGGAAGAAGAAAAGCAGAGTCAAGTTCTCATGTATGTTATGTGGATGGAGTCATCAAACTCACCTTTGCCCTTGTATGGATGAAGCCTCAAAATTATTGGGAGACATGACTATTTCCCAACCTCAACTCCCAACCGCTTATCGCAAGCTTACTCTTGACCCACCTGTAGTTGATGGAACGATCAATCTGATCCCTTCATTGATCAGTATGGTTGATCATGTAGTCAATCTAGTCATGTCCTTAGTTGCACCAGTTGACAAAGTGGTCAATCCGATCCCATCCTCTGTCAATGTCACTCTCCCGTTAGAGAGTGAAATCCAATCGGTCGATCCATTTCCAACAGTCGACCCCATTCTCCCCTTGGAGAATGCAACCCAAGTAATCGATCTGATCCCTTCATCGGTCGATCCTACTCTCCCGCTAGAAATTAAACCCGATTATTCCCACATTTTTCTCGTTGATGCAGAATCTACCGTGCTCGGGGGTATTCCTCCTTATCCCTTAGAACCCCCTCCAAGTAATGAGTTCATCCTTTTTTATTGGGGTGTGCTAATTGGACCTCATCTTCCCTCTCACATTCCTTTCAATATTGTCGTACAGGTTTGTAGTCGGGACGTTCCTCAGACGTTGATAGATGAAGGTGCGTCCATTAGTATTTTGTCCTCTATTGCTTGGAAAGCTTTGGGTTATCCTCAGCTTTTGTCGGTTATGTAGAATCTGTTGGCTTCCAACAGAAGAACCAATCAACCTTTAGGGACCCTTCCTCAGTTTCCCGTAACTGTGGGAGGGAAAACTGTCTTTATTGATGTTATGGCCCTTGGATTTTGATTTACTCCTTGGGAGAGATTATGTCTATGCCACGAAATCTATCGTGTCCACTCATTTTCGTGTGATATATTTCCCTCACAATGGAAGAATTGTGACTATTGATCAACTTTCATTAGTTGGCCCTGACTTTACCATCAACTCGATGAATTCCCTAAACGGTTCATATATGCAGTCGGTATAACCCCTGCCATGGGTCAATTATGTGACATTGTCCCCCATGTCTTCAATTGTCGATGCAAATGAGCCTCTCACTGTAAGCTCAATATATTATGACTTGGATCTGGTATTTGACATGGTGATCTCTTCGGTAGGGCTATTGGAGTATGACCTCCTTACCCCTATTGTGACCCTTGACAT
>ML819762.1:112641-137922 GCA_009831015.1 Picea engelmannii | reverse complement strand
CAACAGTCCCTTCCACTGCCATACATAGGGGGACCGACAAGTCAACCGCAGTACATAGGAGTTCCATCTATTCAATCATAGTACACTGGTGGACAAACAGGACAACCACCTTACATAGGTGGACAACCCAGACAACCACCTTACATAGGTGGACAACCTGGACAACCACCTTATATGGGAGGACCATCTAGTTTTGTCATCTTTCCACAACCTAGATACCGTCCTACTGGTGTTCCCACGCAATATGGTTATCACCAATATCAACAACCTAACCAAAAACTATCATTCTTGGCTACGTTATATTTTTCGTATTTGTCATGTTTAACAAACGATCCCATCCTTCATGCCCCGTTTTGGCCCACCATCCCTACCAAATTACCGTCCGACATTCCAAAATTCGAGGAAAAACTTAGGGAACATCCTAACAATCTTGTTATGACTTTCCACATATGGTGTTCTTCCAACTCTTTGATGGACGATTCCATTTGTCTTAGACTTTTTTCATAGAACACTTACAAGTGCGACAATAAAATGGTACATTGAACTGTCGCGTAACTCTTTTGTTGACTTTAACTCTCTTTCCATGGCTTTCCTGATGCATTTTCAGTTTCCTATATGGTACGAGACCCATACGGAACTTTTGACCTCTCTCCGTAAATCCTCTTCTACCCACATCTCTGATCATATTCATGAGTGGAGATGACAGAGATAGTTGATTAAAGCTCCAATTCTGGACCAACTCCTCGCGGATTGGTTTACAAAGTCGCTCTTGTCTCCCATCGATCACGATGTTTCTATGGGAAACGTAGTTACTAAGGAGAAGGCTATCAACCGTGTGCATTATTTGGACTTGGTTTACTCCTAGTCTGACACACTTTACGATATGATCCCTAATGCTCCTCGTTCGTTGAATGATTTTTCAATACCTGCTCTGGAACCTAGTTTTGTTCAAAACACCACAACTACTTATGCTCATTCTCAAATCTATGAGGTGAATGCAGTCCAATCCACTTCATCTCAGCAACCAAGAGGTAAGAATAAAAACAAGGGAAAATCCAAGAAACCTTCTAACGAGCAAGATAATCCTAAGTCTTTTGATACTCAACCGACAAGGAAAATTAAATCTCCTTGTATGATTTTTGAGGAAGAACACTACACGAAATATTTCCCTCATCGTGAGTTTTTCACTAAATATCTGAAGGGTACCTCCCGACCTGTTCAATGGAAAAATTTGGTTGCACAAAACCCTGTCCCTCCATAAGGAGGTGACCCAAGTCATTCCCACCATGGGGATGCTTCCACAAGAACCTCTGAGGTTTACATGTTTAAGACGGCTAATGTCATGACACATTAAAATACCTATGGCATTCCTCCAGGTGATCAGAATAAAGGGAAGGTTGTCGACCAGCCTTCTAATTCTACTCCTCCATCTTCTAATCCTCTTCAAATTGAGAAGTTGATTTCTAACGCAACATTGTGCATGCCCAAGAGCAAAATTCGAAAAGTGACATTTAATCTGAATGCCTGCGTTGCCCAAACTACAACATAGTTGAATATTTGGCACAAACGCCTTGCGCTATGTCAACCCTCGAAGTTCTACAACATTGTCCAAGTCAACGTAGAACCCTGTTGTCATCCATTGGATCCATGGATCATGAGTCAAACCCGATTATGTTTAATCTGGATTATTTTAAAGAGAAATTCCCCCACCACTTAGCATTCCAAATTCAAGTTTTATTGGGTGGAAAGAACATCCTTCGTACTATTTTAGATGAGGGAGCCTCGACTTGTTTCATGTACTTGCCTTGTTGGAGATCCCTTGGTTCTCCTACACTTACCCCATCCCCTACCACCTTGAAATCGTTTGATGGACATGGTTTCCAACCTCACAGACTCTTGCAATGTTTCACTTTGACTTTGAAGGATAAGATTGTTTCAGTTGATATCGAAGTAGTCGACGTGCACATGGATTATAATTTGTTACTTTTTCGTAGTTGGTTCTATGTAATGATTGTCGTTGCATCTTCGGTGTTTTGTATCTTACGATTTCCCTATCAAGGAAAGATTATCATTGTTGACCAACTTGAGTATACAACTCCATATCTCAACAATGTCGTAGTAAATAATGTCCCTTTTCTAAGACAGAATAATTTTGAGAGTGTAGGTGTAGGTCTTCTCAATGATTCCTCACTCATGGGGGTTTTTCCTTTGCCTTATCCTCCCACCATGTAGTTTTCCACCTTATATATGATTTTGACTCAGGTACAAAAATCCTTCGATTCATCTCATCCTTTGGTAGTAACTGCTCTCGACGAGAATAGTTCATTGTCTCTATCAAGCTTGTTAAAAAATGAAACAAACCACCCTCCATTACAATCGATTCTCACTCTAGATCGATTACTTGAACCTTCTTTTCCTCCTCCTTGTAAAAATGTTTCCATTAGTAACCAGAAACCTAAACGAGGAAAGAAGTAGAATCGTCGGAAGAAACGACACTTGGGGGGAAAGTCTTCAGCCGCTGGACATCATGCTGGAGAAAAATTGTCAACTTTTGCCAAAGAAGTTGGTGGAAAACTACCTCTAGAGATACACATTGTTAGGAGTGATCCTCGTTCGAAGGTCATTCCCATCGTAATGTAGTAGTCTTTTTCTAGAACGAGCTTAGTCTTTGTTCTTTCTTCTGCTCATAAATACATGAGAATAAGTTATTGAGATTAGTCTTTGTTCTTTCTCGTGCTCATAAATATGTGAGAACAGGTTACCGAGTACACTTTTATCTCTTTTTTGGACTCTTAAAATCTATACAAAAAAGGAACTCTTTGGAGTCTCCTTTAATCTCTTTTCAAACTCTCTAAACATGAAAACATTGTCGAGTGATCATGCTTCCTTTCACACTCGTTACAAGGTTTGAAAGGGCGTCTTTTGAATGATAGTTTATCTCTTTTTCGGCCTCACGAGACTAATTACAAAAAAGGAACACTCTAATAAAAAATGATTATAAGAGTTCTCCCCTGTATTGTTTTACACTTTTATTGGGCTTGGGAAACTAAATTTATGAAAAATTCATCCATGGATTCGCCTTTAAGTTCTTTTCAGACTCTCTAAACATGAAAAACCACCGAGTTTTCCTTCTCTGGACTCGTTAAATGACACATTAAAGGACCCATATGGGAAAAAACTCTTACTTCTTCCAATTCGTTAAATAAAGGAAGAGGAACTTACCAAATGATCTGAAAATGAAAATGCTTGAGTCTCTTTAAAATTTGCAGGTGAAATTTTATGTGCTTGGGTAATAGGATCAAGTTAAAAACACATAAAAATTGATGATTTTTTTACTTAATCATGAGCAGCATAAACAGTCATAAACAACCATCAAAGTAAAGGAGTTGACCCCTCTCTTAGGCTACATCTCATGACCCAGCTTAAAATGGATCATTTTCATTAATGCTCAAAGTGTCAAAATAAATTCTTTATAATGCTCATAATGAGAAATATATGGATTCAATGGCTCCAGAATGTCAAAAAACCCCTAGTTGGGCTCTTCCTACACCTGGTTTGGCCAAAAACTAAGTTGGAATCTCTTCTTGGAAGTTTTCCCAATTCTTTGTTGTCTCTGCTCCTCCAAAATGCACCTGTGTGAATTGAACCTGGCTTTTGGGCATTTCCCATGCATAAACCCAGCTCCTGCAACATCCTGGGTGCGTGGGAGAAATTGGTGCATCGTTAGTGCATTGGCCCCTTTTATCGACGGAGGTCCTCATCGTATTCCCCCCATGTGGTCAGGACCTAGGTGTTAAAACCGAATCTGTTGCAACTTCCTGCGCAAATGGTGGTCGTGTATGTGCATGGACTATTGGATTCACATGCTCCTGTGGTAAGGTCGTATGGTCATATGTATAACCGAGGGTTGGGGATAAGCCCCGACCCTTTCTCCGCCCAACCAAACCATTGTTCAAACTCAAATAGCTATGGAAGGTATATTGGTAAGAAACAATGCATATGCGGGTTGGTGGCCCAACCTATGTGGAGACTATGCCATGCATAGGTCCCAGGTTTGACCCCCACAGACACCAACAAACCTTTTACACTATGAAGGGGTGCCACATCGTAGCCCATGTCTGGGCCACGTGGCACCATACCATTGGTCCAACACATAGCCACATGTCGAACATTCATTGGTCCATGTACCATGCCAATCACCTACTATGTCAATCTCTGCCACTTGTCAATACTACCATGTGTCAGTACGTCCCTACCACGTCAGCACTGAACGGACTGTAGAGTCAGCAAAATTTTGCATGTTTGGCAAAGTGGAAATAACGTGATATCTCTCGCATACGAATTCTGTTTGAACACGTTCAATTCGCATTGGGATCATGAGGATGAGGTCTACGCACAAGTTCGTTTTGAGGCAATTCTGAGTACTTTGAGTTTTTAGCATATTTTGATCCCCTGGATCACTCCTCCACATTGGGAATATTTTGGACCTCCAAAAGACTACTTTCAGTCAATCTGAAGATGAGGGTATAGCTCCCTCACCTTTCCAACCTCAATCCATTTGGCCTTGCTTGGATTTGTGCCTTTAAGACCAACTCAAAGGTATTCCACATTCCCTCATTTTGAAGTTCTCATCCTCATGTCAAGGATTGTATCTTCATGCAGTTGTGAAAGATATTCTAGTGAGAAATCATCTATAGAAGGAATATGAACATGCTCTCCTTGATCATCAATCAAAGTAGGCTCATACAATCTCAAATTCTCAACATTGACATTTGCATACATTTGCATACATTTGCATATAAGGAGGCAAATCCAAATTGAAAAGATTAGTAATGCAATCTTTTACCTTCTCCTTTAAGCCTGTCTTTGTTAATGTAAAGCCAAAATTCATCTCCAACTTGGAAACTATGATCAACACAATGCTTGTCATGTCTTGTCTTGTACTTGGCTTGGATCTTTTCCAACTGTTCTTGTACCATTTGATGCACCACCTGAATTTTTTCAATGAACTTTTTTGCTCTATCAATGTCATATTGACCATCAATAGCAATATATTTCCCAAAGATAAAATCTAAAGGAGATTTTGGAAAATAACCAAAACATGCTTCAAATGGAGATGTTTGAGTCGAAGAGTGATTAGCCCAGTTGTAAGCATATTGAATGTAGTGTAGGTGCTCATCCCAAAGCTTAGGATTCTTTCTGCAATAACCACAAAGAATATGTACTATTGTTCTATTCACCACTTTTGTTTGATCATCAGTTTGAGGGATGAAAAACTATGCTCTTTTTCAGCTTGGTCTCCATGAGTTCCCATAAACTTGACCAAACCTTCCCAATAAATCAAGAATCTCGATCAGAAATAATGGATTTGGCAACCCAAAATATACCCAAACATGTTGAAAGAACATTTGTGTCATTTGTTCAACTATAACCTACTTCTTACAAGGTATCAAAATACACATTTTGTTGAAATGGTAAACCACAACATAAAGATAATCATGATTCTTTGTAGACATAGGTAGACCTCCTACAAAGTCCATGGAAATTATTTCCCAAGGACGGGAAGGAACCGAAAGTGGAGTATATAAACCTAACTTTCTATTGCTAGGATTTCTTGTAGCATATAAAGAACATCCTCTTACATATCTTGAAACACTTTCATTCATTTTAGGACAATATCAATACCTTTGCAAATTAGCCATTGTATTGCCTACATGAAAGTGGCCAGCAATAAGAGATGAATGAGATTCCCTTATGTTGTTGACTCTTTCACCATGTGGAATACATAGCTTGCCAAGATGATACAAAATCTTATCATGCACACGGTAATCCAATTCCTCAACTTGGTTAGAATGACACAAATTTGCATAAACCTCTTTAAAATCAACATCTAAAGCATATTGTTCAACATAGCTCTCATGCATTGTAGAATTATGCTTAAGAATAACTGAAGCACTAACAATAGGCCTAGAAAGAATATCAGCAACTTTGTTATAAATTTCTTTCTTATACCTTATAACCAAGTGGAATTGTTGTAAAAAACCCATCCATCTGAAGTGCCTTGCTTGTTGTAGCTTTGTTTGTGATTGTAAGTATTTCAATGGTTGATGATCTGTGTGAATGATAGTTTATTTTCCCAACAAATAATGTTTCCATTTTTTCACTTTGCACCAATGCATACAACTCCTTATCATAAGTAGGATAGTTAATCATAGCACCATTAAAAGTTTCAGAATGAAAACAAATGGGCTTACCATGTTGTAACAAGACTGCTCCCATTGAATAATTGTGTGCATTCGTTTGTATCTCAAATGGTTGTCTCAAATTATGAAGTGCAAGAACTAGAGCTGAATTAATCTTCTCCTTCAATGCATCAAAAGTTTTTTGTTTCTTGCCTCCCCATTAGAAAACTTGCTTGATGCATGTTACTGCATGTAATGGAGTTTCAATTGAAGACAAGTTAGCAATAAACTTTCTCCAATATTGGGTTGCTCCCAAAAATCTTCTTACCTCTGTCACATTGTTGGGCTTGGGAAAATCCAAAATGACTTTGACCTTGGAAGGATCAATTTTCAGTTCTCCTCCTCCAACAATATGTCCCAAGTAAACAAGTGAGTTCTTTCCAAACTCACATTTAGGCATCTTCAAAAAAAAAAAAAATCTTTAAGACATCCAAAACTTGCTTTACATGCATAACATGCTCTTCGCGAGATTTGATAAATATCAAAATGTCATCCAAGTACACAATCACACAATCATCAAGAAAAGGCCTTAAAACATCATTCATGACTCTCATGAATGTAGCAGGAACATTACAAAGTCCAAATGGCATTACCATCCACTCAAACAAACATTTCTTTGTTTTGAAAGTTGTCTTCCATGTGTCTCCTTCAGAAATCCTAATCTGATGATATCCACTTCTCAAATCCAACTTAGTAAAATACATAGAATATTTCGATTGATCAAGCAAATCATCAATTCTAGGAAGAGGATAACGATTCTTTACTGTAATCTTGTTCAAGGCCCTGAAATCTACACACATGCACCATGTACCATTTTTCTTTGGGACTAAAACAATTGGTGAACCACATGGTGATGTGCTTGGCATGATGACCCCTTTGTCAAGCAACTCTTGGATTTGTTTTTTAATTTCAGCATTCTCCGTGACTGACATCCTGTACATACCAATGTTTGGAGGAGGACAATCTTGTTGCAATTGTATCTCATGTTGGATACCCCTTTTTAGAGGCAATACTTTTGGTTCCTGAAACATCTCATCATATTGGTTAACAACCTCATATAAATCAGATTTCAACTTTGCATCAAAACCTTGGAAAGCTTATTTTTCAACATTGTCTTTGGGTTTGATCATCAAGAGGACAAAATAATTACTAGCATTGACTAATCTCTTCATTTGTCCAGCATTTACAAGTGACAAATTCATCTTCTTTGTATGTGCTCTAACAATGTACTCAACTCCATTTTTAAACAAATGATACGTGTTCTCATGGCAATGAAAGATGGCTCTCCTATCATATAAATACGAGATTCCCAACACAATACCACAAATATCCAATGGAATAACATCAAGATCTACCTCATCTATAAAATTTGCAATGATGGCAAATCTAAGTTTACACCTTCTTGTCACATGCAAATTGGCATTGTCACATATCCATCCTAGAGGGTATGGTTTAGGATGTGGAGTAGTTTCCAATTTTAATTTATTGATGGTGTCTTCAGATATGAGGTTTTCTTGAGATCCAGTATCAAAAAGAGTATCTATATTGGTATTCTTTGAAATAACCCTTATGTCAAAAAGTTGTATTCTTTCTTTTTCATGTTGAGTTTCATTGAGGCTACCACTACTTGAAGAACTAGTACTTGCAATAGAATCCTTACCTTAAAAACCCATGGTTGTAATCCTTGTTTCATCACTTGAATCGGAACCTAAATCATGTTGTGTAGTTGCAATAGTCTTTGGTTTCCCCTTATGGCTAAACTTTTTGGGTCTCATTTCAGGATGAAGTTTCCAACAATGGTATTCATCATGGCCATCTTTTGAACAATGTTTACATGAAATTTTATCTCCATCTTTATTGATTGAAGCATTGTTTCTTCCATTTCCTTTGAATTTCCTCTTTCCCTTGTCTCCTTTAACAAAAGGCTTCTTGTTTCCCTCTTGAGGTTCATTCCTCCCTCTTGCTTACAAATGAGTTTCTTGTACACAAACTTCATCTAGACTTATAGGGTTAAACATAAGTATTGTGTGCCTCAAGTAGCTATGCAATCCTTGATCCGGATTATTTTCGGCATGAAGGAGATATAATAAAGAAATGCACAGAGATATCGCGTATATCAAATAATATAACAGAAATATATCATAGATGCAACCATAAACATAGAGATACATTAATACACGATTTCTATTAATGAAAGAAATGTACAAAGACTGTAAAAATACAGAGTGAAAGACTCGCTAGAATGGTGGCAGCTTATCTCTGAGAAGAGATGTGATGGCTACTCGCATTCGCAAGAAGATGATTAAAATGAGGCTCTGAAGGCCTTTTTACAATAAACAGGAATGTCAAAAACCCTAGACATCCAGAAACCTAACCCTAGGAGATGAAGCACCAAAATTCATGTGGACCCCGTTTGGGTAAGTTAGTACATCAACTTCCTAGGGTCGTAACTTTTGCATACGATCTTCGTTTTAGGCGTATGATAGCTCGTTGGAAAGGTATCACCGAGGAGATTCATTTTGGAAGCTCAATTATGCCTTCAACTATTATTGAGAACCTTGATCTCGAAAAACCTTCATTTAGGCCCTCAAAATGCCCCCGGAAGTTAAAACCTGCTAAAAATAGTAAATTGCCAAAATTGCCAGAAAATTGTTTTGAGCCAGTCGGAAAAGGTGGGTGGCCACCGATATCCACCTGGATCAATCCTCCCTCCTTAAGAATCAATGGTCTCCATTGCGTTGAGTTCCTGGGGGAGAGGGAAAATCATTTGTTGGATCTACATCTTGGTGAGATGCTTGTATTGTTGGAGACGTCGCATTGCTTAGTTTTTGGAAGTCTATCATGAACCTGTTGAAGTTGAGGTTGTTCAACAAGTCGAGCTACATGAGAGGAAGGTGTGTAGAAGGAATCTTTGCGCTTTGTTGCAACCTGCTCGACCTGCTTTTGTTAGATAGAAGGTGCAGGGGGAGAGGTTGTAGCGGTTGCAATGTCCTTATGTTCCCCTTTTGAACAGATTGTGAAGAAGCTGAATTTTGCAGTATGAGATACTACCTTTCGACACTTTTTAGGTGGAACAATAGTTGGAACTACCTCTAGTATTTTGTAGAGATGACCCCCGAAAGTAACACTGACACTACGAGGTCAAGACTTATAAACAACATGGAATTTCCACATATATGGTTGGCCCAAGAGAACATCACAGACATCCAGTGGGGCAACATCACATAATACCTCATCCTTGAAGGGTTGGATGTCGTATGACAATCGGCACTGTTGGCTGACATGGAGATCTCATCCTTGCCGAAGCCACCCGATGTTGTATGGTTACGAGTGTGGTGTTGTCGACAATCCCAACAGTTTGATGACCTCTGCTGAGATGAGGTTTTTATGGCTTCCACTATCAACAATAAAATGCAGCAGGGTCCCCTTCACCCACATCTGTGAATGAAAAAGGTGCTCCCCCTCTTCAGGATCTGTTGGTTCTTCTGGTTGAATTGTTGCGGTCGCGACAATAGCAGTGGGGTCTGCGTCAATGATCTGTCATTTACTAGTGTTTTCAGAATCAGATTCTGAATTAGGGTTTGGCTCCTTGTCTTTGATCTCGACCACCAATGACTGTTTTGAGCGACATTCATCGGTGTTGTGCCAGGGGATTTTGTGGAAATCACACCATTTTCCGGTGTCCTTCTTTGTCTTCCCGTGACCCTTCTTTTCCCATGTCTTGGATTGGCTTTCAGGAGACTATTTGTTAGGGTCGTCTTTGTCATACTTTGGTTGTTGCGGATTTGCAGACTCGAATTCCTGTTTGTCCTGGTGCTTAAATTTTTGCTCAATTTTAACAGCATATCGATAAGCAGCACCGAGTGATGAGATGTCCAAAAAATCAATTTCAATCTGGATGTATCTGTGTAGAGCCCCACGGTATTTCAGAACCAAATGTCACTCGGAGTCTTTGATACCCAGATTGGTGTGCAAGGTATGGAAGGTATTGGTGAACTCCGGAACTGCTTGGCCCCTCTCTTGTCGTAGTGTGGTCCATCTCATGTATTGGTCCTCATAGTTTCCAACAGGGTAATAATGTTCCTTTACCACATCCACAAAAAAATCCCAAGTGGGATCGGCCCCATATATTCCAGACTCCTCTGTGGAATTTTTCTCCCAGTAAGTTTCCCACCAATGTTTGACATGAGGGAGAGCTTTAAGGAGTGAGAAGGTGATCTTTTCTTTGTCAGAAAAATTGTGAATAGAGAAATAACCTTCTAGTAGAGTTAACCATTTTTCTAGGGCTTCTGCATCTATCTGTCCTTCAAATACAAGAATTTCAAAATTAACTTGTACCTTGAAAGGTGAGGTGCCTCCAAAGTGGCCTCTTGATCAAGATGCGCCTGATGCTATCGGCGGGAATTTAAGGATGTGGACAAAATTCTCCATCATTTTGTCCCTCTGTCACGTGAGAGCTTGCTCAAGCAACAGATTGATAGGATCGTCTGCTCCATCGTTTTTCTTATCTTCTACCATTGAGGATTTCTTGGGTGTGCGAGAGCGATTGTATTCAAGAGATACAAGCTCAAGACCCAACTTGATATACTCAGACCTCGTCGGGGACATGCACTGAAAAAATGATCAAGAGCAGCCTGTTCTGATACCACTTATCCAGATTATTTTCGACACGAAATGAGAGTGGAGATATAATAAAGAAATGCATAGAGATATCGCGTATATCCAATAATATAACATAAATATATCAGAGATGCAACCATAAAAACAGATATACAGTAATACACGATTTCTATTAATGAAAGAAATGTACAAAGACTGTAAAAATACAGAGTGAAAGACTCGCTAGAATGGTGGCAACTTATCTCTGAGAAGAGATGTGACGGCTACTCGCATTCGCAAGAAGATGATTACAATGAGGCTCTGAAGGCCTTTTTATAATAAACAGGAATGCCAAAAACCCTAGACATCCAGAAACCTAACCCTAGGAGATGAAGCGCCAAAAGTCATGTGGGCCCCGTTTGGGTAAGTCAGTACATCAACTTCCGGGGGTCGTAACTTTTGCATACGATCTCCATTTTAGGCGTATGATAGCTCATTGGAAAGGTATCGTTGAGGAGATTCATTTTGGGGTCTCATCTATGCCTTTGGTTATCATTGAGAACCTCGATCTCGAAAAATCTTCATTTAGGCCCTCAAAATGGCCCCGGAAGTTAAAACCTGCTAAAATTAGTAAATTGCCAGAAAATTGTTTTGAGCCAGTCGGAAAAGGTGGGTGGCCACCGATATCCACCTGGATCAATCCTCCAATATATTTGAGTAAAGTTTCTTGAGAATATAAATCTATACCAAAAATCAAATCTCTTCTTCTAAATTCTTGAGTGTAGCTTTGCGAACTTTTCCCTTTAGATTGTCTAAAGTTTTTCCAATCCATAATAGCTTTCTGCATGCTAATGGATAAAATTTTCTTTTAAGTGCAACAATAAAATCATTCCAAGAGGATAAAACTTTACCATGTTTCTTCATGCCCTCTTTAGTTTTGTCTTCCCACCAAATGAGTGATGTACTTTCCAATCTAAGAGAATCAAGTTGAATCTTATTTTCATCATCTTTGATTCTTTGTATCCTACAATACACTTCAATCTGACGAATCCAGTTATCCAATTTCTCAACATTTGCCTCTCCATTGTACATAGTCAATTCAAACTTAATATCAAGCTTAAGCAAAGGAGTTTGTAGAGGAATTTTACCATGTTCTTTTGGAGAATTTGGAGGTGGTTATGAAATGGTATTAGAGGTGGAATATGGAGGTGAAGGAGGTGGAGTATCATCATTCCCTCCATTTCCTTTTGGATTTTTATCACCACTATCTACATTACCCTTTGGAGGGTTTGAGCTTTCACCTTGCAACCTTGCATTTCTTTCTTCAAATAAAACTTTCACCATCTCTTTCATATCATAAAAATATTTTCTTAAAGTTTCATCCTCCGAAGTAAGAGTTTCATGACTATCCTCATGATCCATACTTGGTGAATATCTCCTTGAATCTAGAGGCGATTGTGTAGTTATCCTTCTTGAAAGTTGAGAACTTGGCTCTACAAGTTGACCTTCTCCTCTTGTGAGCTTCAACCTTGTAAGCATCAGAAAACAGACACTTGCAAACAATCAAAACTTCAAAAACCTATGCTTTGATACCAACTTGATCTGAAAATGAAAAGGCTTGAGTTTATTTAAAATTTTCAAGTGAAATTGTATGTGCTTGGGTAATAGGATCAAGTTACAAACACATAAAAATTAATGAGTTTTTCACTTAATCATGAGAAGCATAAATAGTCATAAACAACTATCAAAGTAAATACATTAACACAGCAAAATGATAAAGGAGTTCGCCCCTCTCTTGGGCTACATCTCCTGGTCCAACTTCCAATGGATCATTTTCATTAATGCTCAAAGTGACAAAATAAATGCTTTACAATGCTCAAAATGATAAATAGATGGCTTCAATGGCTCCAGAACGTCCAAAAACCCCTAGTTGGGCTCCTCCTGCACCTGGTTTGGCCAAAAACTGAGTTGGAATCTCTTCCTGGAAGTTTTCCCAATTCTTTGTTGTCTCTGCTCCTCCAAAATGCACCTATCTGAACTAAACCTAGATTCTAGGCATTTCCCATGCCTAAACCCATCTCCTCTAGCATCCTGGGCACATGGGAGAAATTGTCGCACCGTTAGTGTGTTGGCCCCTTTTATCAGTGGAGGTCCTAGTCATATGCCCCCCATGTGGTCAGGCCCTAGAAGCTAAAACTGGATCTGTTGCAACTTCCCACGCAAATGGTGGTCGTGTATGTGCATGGACCATTGGATTCTCGCGCTCTTGTGGTAAGTTCATATGGCCGTATGTATAACCGAGGTTTGGGGCTAAGCCCCAGCCATTTCTCCACCCAACCAAACCATTGTTCAAACTCAAATAGTTATGTGAAGGTGTATGGGTAAGAAACAATGCATAGGTGGGTTGGTGGCCCGACCTATGTGGATACTATGCCATGTGGAGGTCCCGGGTTCAACCCCCATGGACTCCAACAAACCTTTTACACTACGAAGGGGTCCCACATGGCACCATACCATTGGTCCAACACATCACCATGTGTCGAACATTCATTGGTCCTCGTACCATGCCAATCACCTACCACATCAACCTCTGACATATGTCAGTACGACAACCTTCCACATGTCAGTATGGCCCTACCACGTCGGCAGTACGGCCCTGCCACGTTGGCATTGTACGGACTATACAGAATGTACAATCAGCAAAATTTTGCCTATTTGGAAAAGTGGGAAGAACACGATATATCTCCCATATGATGTTTGTTTGAACCCGTTCAAGTTGCGTTGGGATTGTGAGGACGAGGCCTATGCACGAATTTGTTTTGAATAAATTCCGAGCACTTTGATTTTTGAGCATATTTTGATCCCCTGGATCACCAAAGGTGAGTTATAACGAGCATGTGTTAGCCTCCTTGAGCTCGTTAAATGAAAAAAAAGTACTCATCTATCTGGGTGGGGGAAAATTGAAGGAAGAGGGTCAAGTTTTTGGGAATCCTTTATGGAAGTTATTTTCACCCTTGAACATGGCACATGTTTGTGTCTCATCTTACAGTTGGGTAATTTTCTTGTCTCTGAGTCATACCAATTCCATGTGTCACCATAATTTTTCATGCCCTCTTGAGTTTTGTCTTCCCACCAAATGAGTGATGCACTTTCTAATATAAGAGAACCAAGTTGAATCTTAGTTTCATCATATTTGATTATTTGTATCCTACAATACACTTCAATCTGATGAATCTAGTTATCCAATTTCTCATCATTTACCTCTCCATTGTACATAGTCAATTCAAACTTAATATCAAGCTTAATCAAAGGAGTTTGTAAAGGAATTTTACCATGTTCTTTTGGAGAATTTGGAGGTGGTTTTGAAATGGTAGAAGAGGTGGAAGATGGAGGTGAATGAGGTGGAGTATCACCATTCCCTCCATTTCCTTTTGTATTTTTATCACCACTATCTCCATTACCCTTTGGAGGGTTTGAGATTTCATCTTCCAACCTTGCATTTCTTTCTTCAAATAAAACTTTCACCATCTTTGTCATATCATAAAAACATTTTCTTAAAGTTTCATCCTTCGAAGTAATAGTTTAATGACTCTCCTCATGAGCCATACTTGGTGAATATCTCCTTGAAGCTAGAGGCGATTGTGTAGTTATCCTTCTTGAAAGTTGAGAACTTGTCTCTACAATTTTACCTTCTCCTCTTGTGAGATTCAACCTTGTAAGCATCAGAAAACAAACACTTGCAAACAATCAAAACTTCAAAAACCTATCCTCTGATACCAACTTGATCTAAAAATGAAAAGGCTTGAGTCTCTTTAAAATTTGCAAGTGAAATTGTATGTGCTTGGTTAATAGGATCAAGTTACAAACACATAAAACTTAATGAGTTTTTTACTTAATCATGAGAAGCATAAATAGTCATAAACAACCATCAAAATAAATACATTAACACGGCAAAATGATAAAGGAGTTTTCCCCTCTCTTGGGCTACATCTCCTGGTCCAGCTTCCAATGGATCATTTTCATTAATTCTCAAAGTGTCAAAATAAATGCTTTGCAATACCCAGAATGATAAATAGATGGCTTCAATGAATCTAGAACATCTAAAAACCCCTAGTTGGGCACCTCTTGCACCTGGGTTGGCCAAAAACTAAGTTGGAATCTCTTCCTGGAAGTTTTCCCAATTCTTTGTTGTCTCTGCTCCTCCAAAATGCACCTGTATGAACTGAACCTAGATTATGTGCATTTCCCATGCCTAAACCCATCTCCTACAGCATCCTGGGTACATGGGATAAATTTTTGCACCGTTATTGCGTTGGCCCCTTTTATCGGTGGAGGTCCTGGTCGTATGCCCCCCATGTGGTCGGGCCCTAGAAGCTAAAACCGGATCTGTTGCAACTTCCCACGCAAATGGTGGTATAGTATGTGCATGGACCATTGGATTCTCGCACTCCTATGGTAAGGTTGCATGGTCATATGTATAACCAAGGTTTGGGGCTAATCCCTGGCCCTTTCTCCACCCAACCAAACCATTTTTCAAACTCAAATAGTTATGCGAAGGTATATGGGTAAGAAACAATGCATAGGCGGGTTGGTGGCCTGACCTATGCGGAGAATATGCCATGTGAAGGTCCCAGGTTTGACCCCCACTGACTCTAACAAACCTTTTATACTTTGAAGGGGTGTCATGTGGCACCATACCATTGGTCCAACACATGTCAAACATTCATTGGTCCACGTACCATGCCAATCACCTACCACATCAGCCTTTGACACATGTCAGTACGACCACCTTTAACATGTCAGTATGAACCTGCCACATCCACAGTACGGCCCTGCCATGTCAGCATTGTATGGACTGTATAGAATGTACAATCAGCAAAATTTTTCCTATTTGGGAAAGTGGGAAGAACGTGATATCTCTCACATACGACGTCCGTTTGAACCCGTTCAAGTTGCGTTGGTATCGTGAGGATGAGAACTATGCATGCGTATGTTTTGAAGAAATTCTGAGCACTTTTATTTTTGAGCATATTTTGATCCCCTGGATCACCAAAGGTGAGTTATATCGAGCATGTGTTACCCTCCTTGAGCTCGTTAAATGAAAAAAATGTACTCATCTATCTGGGTGGGGGGGGAATTGAAGGAAGTGGGTCAATTTTTTGGGAATCCTTTATGGAAGCTATTTTTTCCCTTGAACATGGCACATGTTTGTGTCTCATCTTACAGTTGGGTAATCTACTTGTCTCTAAGTCATACCAATTCCGTGTGTCACCGTACTTTTTCATCCAGTTGAAGAGTGCTCTTATTTCCATCACATGACATTATTGGTACTCGTTGAGTAAATGCTACCAAGTTAGTTGTCATGCCTCATCATGTTCAAGGAAAGTTTCACTTCAAACCATCCATCTGCAGTATTTCTTGTTTCTATTTCTTGTGTTAGTACATACTCATTTGATTCACCATCTTACATCACCTTCTTGTGTTAGTTTTGTGTCGATGATGGGGAAATACATCAAGGCCCTCCTTCGACGAGACTTTTCTTGTCGACTTCAACACATCATCCTGGAATTAGACTTAGAAACCAGTTAGTACCTTGAGACCTGCATGCCTCAATGGAAATCCTCCTCGCTTGCAAAAGTAGGTTTACTTCATTGACCTATGATCGGATGATTCCACGAATGTTCAACCTCGGCTCATTTATTCACATTATTTGGAATGTACTAGGGTACCTTGGGAATTATTGACATCATTGGTGATTTCCCTCGCATTTTTTAATGATTTACCTCAATGATTGGTAATCAAGTGGTTTCTACCATGCTTGAAATCAAATCATCTATTCACATGGATAGATTCATACCACATCGAGATTGGGACGAAGACCATGGGTTGAAAGTTCACTCTGTTATCTGTTTTTTCCAAGTTGTGAAGGAGATCATTTAAGCATGTTGATATATATAATGTCACGTAGATCCACATTGTATTGGTCTGTGGATATGTTTTATCATCTCGTAGCTACATTGTGTATTTTTCATGGCTACGAGCAGTTCATGTCGTGGAGGTATGGATCCACGTTGTATCTCTAGTGGCCATATCCTTAGTCAGTATTTTTCATGGATCCGCAGTGTATTGGTCAGCATTTGTCCTTTGAGTCATATTGTATTCCGAGCATAGGTATGTCTGCCTCGTAAATGAAACATATATTAATAATGTTTGATGGTTTTTTGCAGCTTCTGTTAGGTTCTCCAACTCCACACCCTTGCATTGAAGAATTTTTAAAGTGTTTCAGCGATCGGTTTCTCTTCTGACCTCACACTTTAGGGGCCATCTGTTACACATCAAAATTCCACACTTAAGTACCTCACCCTAAGTGTCGCATGTGGTGTAAAAGTGTCATATGCACCTTGTTGAGTGTCACATACACCTTGACACCATAAAAGAACATTTGTCACAATCCCTAGTCAATGTGGTAGAGAAATATATCATATGAATTATTCATTATTATTCATATGAAGGTCAAAATATTATTTGCACGTTAATTATTTATTAATATTCATAAAAAGGAAATTAATTTAGTGTGAGAATCCACCTCACATTTAGTTTCATAATCTCAAGGAGAGGTTCAAAATCTCATGGATGGTTGAGATATTTTCTCAAACCAAAATCCTAATTTGGTGGATCTTGAGAGATATTTCCTCCTTAAAATCCTTGAGATATATTTTCTCCCTAAAATCCTTGAGAGATATTTTCTCCCTAAAAATCTTGGAGATCCCATTTTAGTGGATCTAGTGAGTGATCTTATCCATGATGGTCAAGCCTCCAAATCCTATATAATGAGGGATTTCCATGGAGAATAGGAGGAATACTACAGGTATCAAACCTTTTATTCTAGAGGGAGCATGGAGATATTAGACTTATGATCATGGGATTCATGCAAGGGTTGGATGAGGAGAGCTTGGAGGAGTTGCAACTAACATCATTCATGGTATGTGAGTTTTCTTCATTCTCATTTAATATACTTGACCTATTTCCTTCAAGTATGTGGTTTCATGTGCTTTTCTATGTTAAATTTGATTTGCATAGATGAATTTGCTTTGACTAATCCATTAGAGTAGAAGGAAGTCACTTGTTTCTTGTTGTTCATTGCAGGTATTGATTTGCGCCAGGAATTAGACCAAGATTGCGGATAGGAGAAGCTAGGACAAACGTCGTAAACAGAGTACATCCTACTTCACCTTATCCTCTCTTTTTCGATAAGAAAAATGAGGGGAATATTTCCATAACAAGTATCTTCTGCTTTCTCAATTCCTTGGGATGATTCGTCTCTGCCATAGTTAAAACCACCTTGTGAGGAAACAATGTACCCCTCCTTGCTCCTCTATTCCTTTGAGAAAATTGTCGATTTTTCTTTTCCTCATCCTTTAAAGATAATTGGTATGCCTCTTCCACAATGTGAACCCTATGCATGCTTAGCTCATCTTGAATAGAAAATTTTAAAATAATTCACATACCTTGTAGCCAGTTTCTCATCAGTTTCATGGTGATCCACGCGAATGGACAGCTGATAAAACTAGTTTGTGAGTTCGTCCATGGTGGACAGGTTTTGCTTCAAGTTCAGAAATCTATGAAAAAAGGTCTAGGCATAGTCCAGAGAAAAAACATTCTTGCAAAAAAAAATTCATCTTGCTCCAAGTCCTAATTTTGTCTTTTCTTTATTTTTCTCTATCTTTTTGCACATGATCCCACCAGATCATGGCATGACACTTCAACTTGGTGCATGCAAATTTCACCTTCTTTTCCTCTAGCATAGGCTACCATTCAAAAAAAAATCCATGGAATTTATCCAATATATTAACTCCTCTGGTTTAAGATTCCCTGCATATTCTGAAACTTCCATTTTGATACTATCATTTCTCCCTTCTATAGCCATGATCATCCTTTCTTCAAAATTCATGTGTTCTAATCATTATTCTTCATGTTCTTCATGTTCTATATGTTGATCTACATCTCCTTGGTATGTCTCCTCATAAGACACTTATCTTTGTATTATTCTCTGACTAGCCAGCATGTTTGTAAGATCTTCTACTTTCCTTTGTAGGTTTTGCATATCTTTGTGAATCTGAGAAAGACCGTCTCTTCCTCTTCCTCTCCCAACCATCTTCCGACTCTGATACCAAATGATGCAGCCAATAAACTGAGATTCATTTACAATATCTAAAAAACATGCAAACACAGAAGAATGGAAAATAAATCTCTTTTATTCCTTCTGCATCCTAACTATTACAATGGAAGTTCAACCCCTTATAACTACTATCTGAGATTTTCAAAAACAACTAATTTTAGAAAAACATCTAATTTTGGAAAAACATCTAATTTTAGAAAAACAACTAATTTTAGAAAAATAGTTGATTTTAGGAAATTCTTGCATGACTCTAAAACTGACCAATAACTAAGAGGTAACTAGAGCGACATTATTTTTCAACTCGGTTTTCTGATTAAGTTCATAAACTAAGAGATAATTGATAATTTAAAATTTAAAAATTCTCGTAAAAACACTAAAAGCCCAATTTGAGGCCTTATATGAAGGAATTTGGCCCCAGCAAAGTGTCGAAATAATGTTTGATCTAAAGGATTAGATCCACACTACAATGAACTCTTCGAGACGCAACTCCATGTAAAATTTCATCCCAAACGGATAACCGAGTCAAAAGTTATGACCCTCGGAAAATGCATGCATCACTCATCATTCTCAGTCGGTTGCAACAATATTGCATCATAATATTCTCTTAATGCGTGATATTCTCAAATAGGTATTTGTTATCTTCTTGAAGACAAGCAACTTCTTCATGAATATCATCATGGAGGCCTATAAATGGGAAACTTCATTGACTAGTTGGGTATTGGATTTTTCTAGTTTGTTGTAAAGAACCAATTTGGTTCATATAACAAATATCCAATATAATTAGGATAGTACATAATAATCCATTAAGGATAGTAAATACATTTGAATAAGTATGAATGATAAAATGAGATGATGTACAATGATTAATGTGACAAATATATAGAGAACCTAAAGGCACATATGGTGACCATCCATGAAATGATGTGTCCTTTAGATAATTAATAACTATTTTATTATTATTATTATTACTTAATATTGTATATATTTTGTATGTTACATTGCCTTCCCCTTAAGGATGCTTTGTCCTCAAAGCATGATTAGAGAAATAATTGTCTCTTGTTCTAGCTTGAACTGTCTTCTCGTGATCTTTTGTTTTTGTAGTTGCGACACTTGACAATACAAAACGATATAATTTTTGAATTCCTGAAGTAATATGTTTCATCTTCTCAGGAGTAATCCATCCCAAATCTACTTTCATGGAAACTTGTTTATATTTCGCTTGACCTTGTTGTTGATTGTAATGATTATTGTGATTTGGATGACGATAAGGTTGTTAGAAATAATAGGTGTGCTCGTTAACCATAGGCAATATAGGAATATTTTCACCCAACCATAGGTCGAATCCACCCCCGAGCAACTTAACATTGGCAGAGAATAATTTCAAAAGAAAACCCTAAGCCTAATAGCCAATCAATGTAGTGTACCTCTCTCCAGAGCTAGCACACAAAGAAGAAATTCCAAACCATAACCAATAGAAAGTCCAAGCCTAAACCGAGAGTACAGGTTGCAGTAGCTGCATCTGCAGCTACTCTCCAAAATTGAGAACTTACTCAATTTCTACAATGTACACTCTTACATTTCTGCAGTTTTGAGTTGTGTATATCAAATGAGATCTAGTGTCTTGTATTTATACTGCTTCTCCTTAGATTTCTGGGCCGACTTCTCATTCTAGAGGATAAAAACTCAATATTAAATATTTCCTTTAGTCGACTTGTCTTCTAGGCTTATGTCCAAAGCTTTAGGGTTTCTTCTTGCTTCTTGAAATATTTTATTCTTATCAGGGTTACACGTGGAATTTAATACCTCCCACAACTACCATAATATCAACACTCCCTCCTAGCTATGGAGGTATTGAAAGCAATGGTCTTGAGCACAAACACATCATTCAATCAGTAGCATCATCATAGCCATACACGCTATCTCATTATTAGATCACGAGAACCCTCATCATTATCAATATCATATGATAGAATCAACGGCATCATCTAAGTAATCAGGCATGATACTGAATAAGTCACTCACTCCACAAAGTGATACAAGAACCATTCTTCTAATCCGGACATATGTCCTAGAAGAATAACTATTTCAACAGATGTTGGAAACCACGTCATGGGCTACAAGGACTATTTTTCTAATCCAGACATATGTCCTAGAAAAATAAATGTCCTGGACCATTTTTCGCCTGGAGAATGTATGTCCACTAGCATACTGACTATCCATCTAGCCGATAATCATTTTCAACACTACTGATAGTCTACATGGCAATCAGAACAATGTCATTCAATAGAAAACAACTGTGTCTATCCATAGTAGTACACAACTACTATCCAGTGGTACACACCAAGTAGCACATGACTACTTAATCAGTGACACATAGTCACAACCGGTGGAACACATCCACCACATTAGCATACATCTATTTTCCAGAGACATACGGTCTCCATAACAATCATATCATCTGATATCAACCTGCATAGAAACAATATCATGGTATAAACTGAGTCATTTGGGCCATTCTTCCACTCACATCTGTGAGATCTAGAAGAAAATCTGCCCTCATAAAGTAAAACATCATCCATGGGCTATCTGGACTATTATTCTCAAGCATAGAAGAATAAATTTCCCTGATTTCTGAGCCTAAACCATTCACCTAACTGGGCAATTCCTCTGGCACTAATCATAGTGCAACCTGGAGAGAATGAGTCTTCCCTAGGGAATGCTTGTCCCTGATTGTTGAACCTGGACCATTCACCTAACTGGGCCATTCCTCCAGCACTAACCATAGTGCAACCTGGATAGAATGATTTTGCCTTAGGGAATTATTGTCCGAACCATTTCCTAATGGAAATCATTGTCCTACACTAACCTCCAAAAACGGACCATTCTTTGAAACTGCTCACAACTGTGAACTTCAAAAGAATGACTTCCCAGTGAGGCGGACCATTCTACTTGACCACTACTCAGAGTGACTTACAAGAAGAATGATTGTCCTAGACCATTCCCCCACACTGGCCACAACATGAATTGTTGTCTATGGTACATCAGCAATCTATCGAACCATTTTCATTACGAAAATGAATGTCTAATATGGACCATTTTCCAAACTGGAAAATGATTTTCCGTCAGAAATATCAAACCACTTTCTAAACTGGAAATGAACTGCTCTTCCTGGACCATTTTTCGAACTGAAAGATGATTTTCCATAAATCAATAACACATGAATGCTCCCTCCCAACCTGGGAGTAATCTCTTCCTTATTAAATAAGGAAGTCGTCTCCATGATCCCCATATTGCAAGCTTTTCATCTTTGACAGAGGTTTTACCAAAATATCTGCTATCTTCTCATCTGTGGAGATATTGTAAGGTAGCTAGAGAGGTAGTGGGGGGGGCCAGAAGTAGAACCTTCTAAGAAGTCCTCTTACATTTATTATATCTAATTACCCCTTTATTATATCTAACTACCATAGTGGGCCTTATTATATCTAACTAATATAGTGGACCTAGTCCACCTTACATTGAATGACCTCCACTATTATCACTATGGGCCCTCTGGGCCCCCCCACTACCTCTCTAGCTACCTTACAGATATATTGGAGAACCACTTCTCTTTTCTGGAGTTCATCACAGAGAATGTAATGCTTGAACTCAATGTACTTTGGTATGTTATGGAACATTGGTTTTCTCTGAAGACTTCATGTAGCTCTGATCATTACAATATATATCATGGTCGAATTCAGCACTTCTGTTTCCTGGTAGGTCATGACATCGTGGCAAGGATTAAACTGAAACATAACCAAGTAGCACTTCTTATGTCATCATGAGAGTTTTCCATGGATTAGCAATCCATCATCCCATACTTCTGAGTAACTATTCTGATACACTGTCTCTCTCATAGAATTTTTTCTCCACGCTTCTATTGTATATGAGATACTCTGCATCAAGTTGTCTAAATCCGTACAAGGTCTTCTTATATCTGCATACATGGGTCTCTTTCTAGTATACATCAAAAATTGAGATTTATTTATATAAGATTCTTCCTCAAATTCTCTATTGGGAGAATAGTCTTTTACAACCAACTGATGTAAACTTCAATCCATGGATACTGCAAGAGACACAATAGCTCAAATAGAGGTGTATCTGGTTTACAGGAACAAGTTGTTATCATAGTATTCTCCTCCTTCTGGATCCTGAGGACACCTTCATAGTTTTGAATCTCACAATGCTTCCATTCTTAAACCTTTTTGCACATTTTCTTACATATATTGTTCTTCATCATAACTTCCATTTCTTCTTCTTGATTGCTTCTAGTGGGTTCAAATCAAGCTGGTAGTCTTGTGATTATCGGTATAATAACTGGTTGTTATGTCTTTTCTTTCTCTCTTGGAATACTCATGTTCTTCCTCGTCCTTCTATTTAGCTCTTGGATCCATGGAGTTTTCTATAGATTCCATGCTCTGAAGATTCAAACTTCTTCCTTTCATCATAGGATCATGGATGTAGATGGACAACCAAGGATACTTTAAGGCTTCTTTTCGAAGAAGACCTCTTCTAAAGTCAAACTGAACATGTGTTATTTTCATGGCTGCTACTTTCAATGGGAACATGGATAAATACTTCATAATCCTCAATGGATCATATTATTTACTATTAGCTCCCTCCTAATCCTTGCTTCATGCATGAATGCATGCTCTTCTTTTGGAATTATGAAATCAGCTCCCTCCATCTAAGAGAGTCCACACTTTTGTCTGCATCCTTATTTCCTTCTGCAAAGTGTCACAAGTATTTTTCTAATCTCCTCTTGATTGTCGACTTCTTTCTATTTTGACTTCTTTTGGGTCTCTTCAAGTTTGATTTTGATTTCATCTTATCTGGCAGTTGTTACTTATATAATAGCTTCCACATGAATTGTTACCAATGATTGTCAATGTACTTCATCTTCTCATGTGTATTGCTTGACTTGTAGTCATCATGATAGAAATCCTTATCTTGTTATTCTTCAAATGGTATTGTTTCACTTGAACATCTTATCTTCTAAGAAATAGATATGCAAGATATGTACAGAAACTATGTAAACATGGTATATACAAGAACTATGAAGAATATTGTTACCTTGTTTTAGAAGAAGAAGTTTGTTTTATCCTGCTTGGCCTTCTTTTAGGGTTCCCATTCTTCGGCAACCGATGATTCATGTGCTTCCTTACTTTTATTTAAATCGGGACAATGATTCTTGTAGTGACCATATTTTCGACAGTTGAAGCATTGTATTTTTAACATATCTTTCTCTTGATTTAGTTTCTTCCTTGAGTCAAACTTTTCCGTATTCTTGAATTTCTTGAACTTTGTTGTGTAGGCTTGATCATCATCTTTCATTTGGAATTTCTCTTTTGCGCTAATCCTTGATTCTTCTTGTGCACAGCAGGTACAAATTTCTTCAAATATGGGATACTCCTTCCTTGTGTTCATGCTTGCGGAAAATGCATCCCATGTCTTGGGAAGACCATTGAGTGCTGCATTTACCAATTTGTTCTCTGAAATGATTTTTTCAATAGCTTGTAGTTGATCTCTTAACTGAGAGATTCTCACAAAGTATGATGTTATGTTGTCATCATCATTCATTTTCGTGTCACGGAGCTCATTCTTCAGACTCATTACTTGTCCAATGTTTATGACTGAGAAGAGGTTAGTTAGGGCATCGTAGATCTTCTTAGATGAGTCAAGATGAGATATGTAGGGTATCAAGTGGTCTTTTATAGAGTCCACTATGATACTCATGGCATTGATGTCATTTTCCTTGAACTTCTCCATAATTGCAACATTCTGAGGTTCCTTCTATTTTCCTTCTTCAACCTGTGGTTCCACAATCTTTCCTTTCACGATATACAACACTTTATTGTTGGCAAGGATGAGGTCAATCCTTGTCTTCCATGCTCTGAAGTTAGAAATCCCCTTCTAACTTGTTTTCTAACTTCATAGAGTAAGTCGTGACTTTCTTTGACTTGGTCAACCTTTGACTTTGACTTGGTCAACCTTTGACTTTGACTTGGTCAACCTTTGACTTTGACCAAAAACTCAAACTTGGCATCTTAGCTTGTTGAGAGTACCAGGAGGTGCATTAGGTTAGGGCGCACTAGGATATCCATAAATCAGGTCAATATCTTCACATAAGGTGCCTCAACAAGAGGGTTAGGGTTTCATTGTTGCAGCAAAAACTGACTGCAACTGCAATTGTCATTGAGAAAATCCTCCCAATCTATCTTCCAG
>ML819762.1:2674-38305 GCA_009831015.1 Picea engelmannii | reverse complement strand
AATCACTTGGGCTTTCCAAGGCTTGCATGTGAGTATTTGCATTGTTATTTTGTGCCCATATAAATCATTGTCATAGCCTTAGGATTATGTTTTTTTGTGGCTTCACCATTCTAAATGACTCCTTCAATTTCACTTGAAGGGGTTCAAACAATTTGAAATTGTATTGACATCATCCATTACCATTTCTAGGGAAGTGACACACAATGACCTATTTTTTCTTGGATTGCTTTTACCATTTTTGTTTTTCCACAATTTCATTTCATATTATTTTATTTGTGTAGTTGTAGGCTTTGGTCCTGACATTGAATTTCATTGGGTTTTAAATCATGTCGTTGGTCTCTAGTCCATTATGATAATTAAAACCCACATAAAGGGGAATTTTGTCGATTTCGTTGATTTAAACATGTTCAAGCATTCCCTGTGTCCTAGGGGTCCTCACAAAACCACCATTAATTCCATATATTCTTAGGAATAAAAAATTGTCCAACTCGTCATAAAGTAGATGGAGGAGCGACAATGTGTCTTGGTCAAAACCTTTTCTATTCAATGACATTGACTAATCCAATAGTGACAGGGATTCTAGACCCATAAGATGTAAAATGTGATAACCATATTCCAATTACCAATGACAACTTAGCAACAAGCCTTATAGTAGGGCCTCTAGCAATAATCATGGCTAGGACAATCCAATTTGATAACATCCATCCCCATTCCCCAACATTTTTTCACATTGGATATGCAAAATTTCATCCCTAAATTTGATGAAGCCCTAAATGACAAAAAGCTTGATCCATGGATTCATACTCTAGAAGTGTACTTCAAAATTTTGAGTACATTGACAAATGCTTATTGTTAGGGTACACAGGGAAGGACAAGCTCTCATGTGGTGGAAAATACACACCCAACAACTCACAATCGCTAGATGACATCTAATTGACACTTGGAATGATTCAAATATGTCATATGCAAGTGGGTCTACCCATTAGGGTACAAGAATGCAACACTAGCATAGAGGTTGCAACTCCCCAAGGCCCCTGAAAAATTAGTTCAACAATGCATTGAGGACTTCAACAAAGTCTCCATCAAATTGTGGGTAAGGGATTTTAGAGACAACCTCCACTTCATGTTCATTTGAGTTCACTTCCTCGCATCATAATAGGATGTGAAGTCCTCTCCATCTTCTCATTGGACTTGTATTCCAACTAGCATCTAATATTGAAGCCGAGGTTAATCAACTCTTTGAATCACTTGGCATAACCCTCACACAAAAGTTTTGCATCGTCTACTCTTTAAACTACCATTGATTTTCATTGACTCTTGGTCTTCCTATCCTACTTGGTCATTCTACTTTACAAACTATTGTCTTAATCCTAAATAGGATGATGAGGATATATTTACAATAAAAATATTCAAATATTCAAATATTCTCCATCCTCATGCATTTGCAACCAACAAGTTTGTCCTCTAGTGCCTCCAAGCCAAATAATGACTTTGGGCACTAATTTGTGTTAGACTCTGTTATCACATAAGTTGTAGGTTGAGCAAAGCCTGACCTAAACTACAATATGTCAACAACTAAGAGAACACCTACCCACTGTCACCTCAGATAGGTATTCTCGTCGCTTTAGAGGTGAAGTGATCACCTCAAGGGGGGAATCCCGAGTGACCCTAGGGGGAAATGACACGGAAAATGAGATAATGAGATGAATGCCCCTATAGGTCAAGTTGTTGTAGATGTTTGAGGAACTAGAAGGCTGCCCAATAGGCCTCTTTATGACCTCTTGTTGGGCTCTAAGTTTACTATATCAAAGTTGTCATTGTTGTTGTTTTAGGACAATAAACAGGTCTGAAATTCCTTCCAAGAAAACTCCCTTCCAAATGACGGTTAAGTGCTCTTTTAAGGTTCCCTTGCAAGTGATTTTCTAACTAATGTTAGCACATGCAAATACCATAAAACAAATAACACTCCTCTAGTATATTTACAAGCTCCCATTGCTGATATACAACTAAGCATACATGAAAAATGAACGAGTGTAATTTTTGGTCAACATGACCCTGGATTAAACCCCCGAGGAAAACCAATTTAGAGTATATGTATATATATGGAGTGTCTCAAGCATGGAATGTTGATATTATGGTAGTTGCAGGAGGTATTTACCTCCACGTGTAAACCTGACGAGAATAGAATATTCTGGGAAGCAAGAAGAAATCCTAATGAGTTGGCTAATAACCCTAGAAGACGTGTCGGCTCAAGAGGATAACTTGTATTAGGTTATTAGCCTCCAAGAGAAGAAATCGATCAGAATAATTAATATATACTGAACAGACAGATACCCAGAATGAGAAGTCAGCCCAGGCAGTTAGCCATAATTAGTATAAATACAAGAGGCCAGTTCTCATTATGGCAGGCAGTCTCAGAATTGCAGAGCAACACTTGTGCGCACTGCAGTGCCCAGTTTAGTGCGCAGGTTTGAGGAGAGCTGTCATTGCAATTGCTGCATCTAACAGATCACGTTTTTACTTGGACTATCTCTTGGTTATGGTTTGGACTATCTGATCATCTCTTATTGGTGTGCTATCCTTGGGGAAAGGTGTGCTACCCTTTGTTTGGCTATCTAGCCTTGAGTTTGCTTCCAGAATGATTCTCTGTCAAGGTTAAGGTGCTCGAAGGGTGGCTTCGGACTATGTTTGGGTGAAAATAGTGATATTGGCAATGGTAAAACAAGAACATCTATTATATTCTAACAAGTTATGGGCCCACACCTCCTTCATTCAGTCTAACCGCTGGAAGGAAACATAGTCGTAAGGATATTGAGCTTGTTGAAGAACTGTCGCTAGGGTTTCTAGCAGGAGCAGTCACCAAATCACTGTTGCTAGGGTTACTTGCAGGTGCAGTTGTAGAAACCCTAATCCTCTCATTGAGGCACCTTAAGTGAAGGGATTGACCTAATTTCTAGATAGATCAGTACGCCCTATCCTAGCGTATCTCCTAGTACTCTCAGCAAACCAAAACGTCAAGTTTGAGTTTGTGGTCAAATCTAGGGTTGACCAAGTCAAAGCAACCATGACTTACTATATGAAGTCAGAGAACAAGTTAGATGGAGCTTCTAACTTCAGAGCGTGGAAGACAAGGATTGACCTCATCCTTGCCAAGAATAAAGTGTTGGATATCGTGAAAGGAAAGATCGTGGGACCAGAGTTTGAAGAAGAAAAAGAGAAGGAACCACATAACGTTGCAGTTATGTAGAAGTTCAAAGACGATGATATCAATGCCATGAGTATCATAGTGGACTCTATAAAAGACCACTTGATACCCTACATCTCCCATCTTGACTCATCAAACAAGATGTACGATGCCCTAACAAACCTCTTCTCAGTCAAAAACATTGGACATATAATGAGTCTGAAGAATGAGCTCCGTGACATGAAGATGAATGATGATGACATCATAACATCATACTTTGTGAGAATCTCTCAATTAAGAGATCAACTACAAGCCATTGAAGAGACCATTTCAGAGAAGGAATCAGTAAACATAGTACTCAATGGTCTTCCCAAGACATGGGATGCATTTGCCGCAAGCATGAACACAAAGAAGGAGTATTCTACATTTGAAAAACTCTGGAATTGTTGTGCTCAAGAAGAATCCAGGATCAGTGCAAAAGAGAAACCCCAAAAGAAGTACGATGATCAAGCCTTCACAACAAGATTCAAGAATTTTAGGAACAAAAGGAAGTTTGGTTCAAGGAGGAAGCCGAATCAAGAGAAAGATATTTTAGAAATACAATGCTTCAACTGTCGAAAGTATGGACACTACAAGAATCATTGTCCTGAGCTAAAGAAAAGGAAGGAAACACACGAAGCATCAATTGTCGAAGAAAAGGAACCTACTAAGAAGACCGAGTAGGATAAGACAGACTTCTTCTTCTAAAGACAAGGTAACAATATTTCTCGTACATATCTTGTTTGTATAGTCTCTGTACATATCTTGTATATCTATCTCTTAGAAGATAATATGTTCCAAGAAGAAACTATACCTATGGAAGAACAACAAAGATAAGGATTGCTATCATTATACAAGTTAAGTAATACACATGAAAGGATGAAATACATCAAACAAATCATGTGGAAGCTATTACAAAATAAGCCGAAATCAGAATCAATCCTGAAGAAACTTAGAAGAAGCAAAGACAGAAAGAAGTCAGTAATCAAGAGAAAATTGGAGAAAGACTTATGATGCTTTGCAGAAGACAATAAGGATGCAGACGGAATCATGGACTGTGTCAGATGGAGGGAGTCGATTATATATTTCCAAAAGAAAAACATGCACTCATACATGAAGCAAGGATTAGGAGAGAGCTAATCCTATGATCCATTGAATATGATGAAGTATATATCCATGGTAGCAGCCATGAAAGGCAGTACATGTTCAGTGCAACCTTAGAAGAATTCTTCCTCGAAGAGAAGCCTTAAAGTATCCCTGGTTGTCCATCCACATCCGTGATCCTATAATGAAAGGAAGAAGTGGAATCTTTAGGGTATGGAATGTATAAGAAACTCCATGGACCCAAGAGCTAAAGAAAAACATTAGGAAGAACATGAAGATTCCAAGAAAGAAAGAGAAGCAAGAACAACCAGCCATTGTATCACAAGATTACCATCCTAATATGAACTCACTAAAAGCAATCAAGCAAAGGAACTGAAAGTTGTGATGAAGAACAATGTATATATGCAAACTTTACAAGATCCAGAACTAGAGGTTCTCTCAAATGGAGGGAGAAGACTATGATGATTACTTGTTCTAGTAAACTAGACATACCTATACATGAGTCATTATATCATCCGCAATATCCATGGGTTGGATGAATGCAAAGAATGTTCTTCAGAGTAATTGAACAAAGAGCGTATGGAGAGCAACCTCAAGACTCTAAGGCATACCAGAAAGAGACCCTAGTATGCAAATGGAAGAAGATAACTTGGTGGAGAACCTCCAATGCACAGCAGAAGCGTGGTGACGATTTTCTCAGAATGATTACTCAGAAAATCAGGATGATGGATTGTCAATCCATGACAAAGAGAAGATGTGCCACATGGCTATGTTCCAGCTTGACCCTTTCCACGATGTTGTGAGCTAGCAGGGACCAAGAGGAATCCAACAATGATATACCTTATTGATTAGAGCTACATGAAGCCTTCAGAGAAAACCAGTGTTCCAGACCGAAGTACATTTGAAATCAATCATTACATTATTCAAGATGAAGTCCAGAAAGGAGAAAGTGGTTCTCCAATACATCTCTCCACAGATGAGAAGATAACCAGACATTTTGGTAAATCTTATGTCCAAGATGAAAGAGTTTGCGCACTCAAACTGGAGCTTGTGGAGATGACTTCCTTATTGAAAAAGGAAGAGATGACTCCAAGGTTGGGAGGGAGCATTGATGTGTTATTGATTGATGGAAAGTCACTTTTCAGTTCGAAAAATGGTCCAGGATGAGCAGTTCTTTTCCAGTTCGGAAAGTGATTTGAGATTTCTGACGGACAGGCATTTTCCAGTTCGGAAAATGGTCTAGATCGAACGGTCGTTTTTGTAATGAAAAAGGTTCGATGGATTGTTGATGTACCATAGGCAACGATTTCCCATTGTGGTTAACATGGGGAATGGTCTATGGCAGTCTCTCTTCTTGAGGGTTACTCAAGAAGACTGGCCCGCCTCGCCGGACAATGATTTCCCATTATGGTTAACATGGGGAATGGTCTAGGGCAGTCTCTCTTCTTGAGGGTTACTCAAGAAGACTGGCCCGCCTCGTCGGACAACGATTTCCCATTGTGGTTAACATGGGAAATGGTCCGTTTTGGAGGTTGGTGCAAGACAGTAATTTCCTTTTGAAATGGTCCAAACAGTCATTCCTTAGGGCGGATTCATTATCTCCAGGTTGCACTATGTTTAGTGCCGGAAGAATGGCCCAAGGTGAGGAATGGTCCAGGTTCAACAATCAAGGATAGACATTCCTTAGGGCAGACTCATTCTCTCCAGGTTACACTTTGTTTAGTGTCGGAAGAATGGTCTAGGCTCAGAAATCAGGATAGTCATTCTTCCTTGCTTGAGAAGAATAGTTTAGATATCTCATCATTGATGTTTGACTTTCTGAGGGCATATGCTCTTCTAGATCTCACAAATGTGAGTGGAAGAATGGACCAGATGATTCAGTTTATATCATAACATTGTTTCTGTGAAGGTTGATGTCAGATGATTGTTATATGACAGTAGATGTATACTACTGTGGTGGATGTGTTCCACTGTTTGTGACTATACGTTACTGATCAAGTACTTGTGTGTTACTTGGTGTGGTATTGTACCACTGGATTATAATTATGAACTACTATGGATAGACACAGTTGTGTTCTATTTTGTTTCGATTGCCTTGAAGACTATCAATAGTATTGGAAATGATTATCAGCTAGATGGATAATCAAAGGACAAAGATTTCCCAGACCGAAAATGATTCAGAACATTTACTCTTCTAGGACATATGTCAAGATTAGAAGAATGGCTCTTGTATCACTCTGTGGTGTGAGTGACTTTTCCAGCATCATGTTTGATTACTCAGATGGAGTATGGTTTCGAGAGATGATGCAACTGATGACACTGATGGTGATAATGGTGCTCATGATTTAGTCATGAGATAGTCTATACAACTATGTTGATGCTACCGGGTGAATGGTATGTTTTTGTGCTCAATACCATTACCTATAATACCTCCCTAGCTAGGAGGGAGTGTTGATATTATGGTAGCTGTGGGAGGTATTTACCTCCACAAGTAGACCTAACGAGAATAGAATATTCTGGGAAGCAAGAAGAAACCCTAACGAGTTGGCTAATAACCCTAGAAGACATGTTGGCTCAAGAGGATAACTTGTATTAGGTTATTAGCCTCCAAGAGAAGAAGTCGGCCAGAAGAATTAATATATACTGAACAGACAAATACCCAGAATGAGAAGTCGGCCCAGGCAGTTAGCCAGAATTAGTATAAATACAGGAGGCCAGTTCTCATTCTGGCAGGCAGTCTCAGAATTGCAGAGCGGCACTTGTGCGCACTGCAATGCTCAGTTTTGTGCGCAGGTTTGAGGAGAGCTTCCACTGCAGTTGTTGCAGCTAGCAGATCACGTTTTGGCTTTGACTATCTCTTGGTTAAGGTTTGCACTATCTGATCAGCTCTTATTGGTGCGCTATCCTTGGGGAAAGGTGTGTTACCCTTTGTTTGGCTATCTAGCCTTGGGTTTGCTTCCGGAGTGATTCTTTGTCAAGGTTAAGGTGCTTGGAGGGTGGCCTCGGCCTATGGTTGGGTGACAATAGTGATATTGTCAATGGTAAAATGAGTACATCCATTATATTCTAACATGGAATACAAGAAGGAAGAAAATACAATAGAACATGTACACTTTACAATCTCCTCTCAAGCTATGCAAGAAGGTTCCTCGAAGATTGCGTCAAAGAAGTGCACCCTTCTTTCCTTGACCAAGCTAGACCACAAATCCGCCCTTGATCTTTTCTTTGGCTGTTTGAGAAACCCTTTCACACAAATATCTTCTTGTATGTTGCCTCAAACCCTTTCCAATCAAATCTGTAAATCTCTCACTCCAACATGTGCATGTTAAGCTTGCACCCTCCACCAAGCACAAACACTCACCATAAAATAATGAAGCCCTAAGCCTCCTGGTGCCCTCCATGAATGAGAGCACCCAATCTAGTCTCACCTAATCCCTCCATTCTCATCTCTTTGCTCCTCTCTAAACTCTCCAAGTGAACAAAACAAGAATGATGCCTCTCTTTCTCCCTTGCGCCCTCTTTAGCCATCCTTAAGCCAAAGCTAGAGATTGATGGCCAACATCGTCTTTTTCCATCTCTAATCAATGGGTGAGATCTCTTCACAAGTATCTCACTTAGAAACCCACTTTTGGTTAAGTTTCCTAAGTTTGTCTCATGTCCTTTAATTCACTCACAAAGTAAATTAATTGTCACGTTTGCCTAAAATGACAAAATTTCACTTTTGACTTAAATCTCCTTAGTCAAATTGAAATTAGAACAAAAGGTAAAGTACAAGGGTCTAATCAATTCCCTCTTGTGGTTAGAGAGACACAATGACAAGGGGACCACTTTCCAAGGCACCCAAAACTTAGCAGTTGTTAGATGGAAGGAGGGTTGGAAATGAGTCTCGGTAGTAGTCAATGGTTGCCAAGAAGTTTAAGCACCTGCAGATGATGATAGTACTTGCCCGAGACACAAGAAAAAACAATTGTATAAGATATATGTCAAGTGGACAATCAATTTAAGTGTATCGTCCCTAATTGCAGCAGTAAACAAAGATATATGTCAGTAATGAATTCAAGTAACTACTGCAGATCATACCACTTAAAGCATGGAAAATTAGTCGAGTTATGAAGCATAAAACATGTAGATAAGTTCTCAACACTTTAGCACAACTTTAGTGGTATTAGATCGCTGTAATGATAAGTTTTCAAAGTTTCCAACTTAAACAATTTCAATATCTCGTCAAAACATGTTTACCAATGCAAACATTTTATTTCTCCAATGCAAAAATCAGATTAGTGCCTTTAAAATTTGGGTGAATGGAGTCCTTAAAACATAAGTTAGATCAACAATGACCCTAGGGGTGTAAATCATCTTACTCCTTAGGGTATGTGAACCAACTTCAAAGTATATTCATGGAGGGTGTACACCCTTGTACTCCTCCAAGATACTTTGCAATAAAAAMCTTGTAAACTAGTAAACAACAAGAACTTGATGGAGGGTGTATGTGATTATACTCCTCCTAGGGTTTTTAATCCAACAATATCATGAAATAAGTAAGAAGAATGCAATTTTTCCTTAGCAAACAAGAAGATTGCAAAATCAAACCCTAGTTTCACCAAGATAAAACCATCCACAAGCAAGAACAAGAGCTTCCAAGAGATGYRCACCACTTAGCCTCATCCATTCACCAAGAGATAACACAAAAACTCMTTTSCAAGAGRGAGAGATACCAAAAATKCTCAATTCTAGCGAAAATTYCARCCATTAGTCTTTTCACAATGGGAGAGCTATGATGAAAAATGAAATAGAGATGATCTCTATTTATACAAATCCTCTAAACATAGTTTGTCCACAAAACTTAGGGTAAAACACAAGATAAGGGGTCAACAACCCTTATCTTTCCCCTTTACAAAAATAATATTATTTAATTCATACTTTGCACATAAAAGAAACCCTAGAAACATGATGTCACCCTCTTTTGGGGCAACATTTGGCACTTTTGGTCAAGTCGTTGAGTTGGAGAAGGGAAAGTTAGGCCTCCAAAGGCCAATAGTTTTCAACCAAGACCTTTCTTCCACGATCCATGGGCCTCTTCCTTCAAAATGCGCCAAGTGTCCATCATCACCACCAAACCCTAACCCCAGGTGACATCAAGCCCCCAAAAGGTGACGTTTTTCCCCTTTCAAACAAGTCATTTTGCATGTAGGGGGTGGGAAATATCTTCTAATGTGTCCTCTAGGCCTCCAAAGGCATGTCATCGTCATCCAGATTGTGGGCCCTTGACATCCAACCTGTGGACTTCAATCCCCATGGAAGCCCAAGCTAGGCTTGTTCTTCCAAAATTGTCCACCAGCTAGGTCCTACAAAGACAAATGGATACACCCTCCAAGGATTTCAATTCAAATGCATCATGAGGAGTAAATCAAATCAATAAAAGAACCATCTAAGCATGTACATCCAAACCACCTCATCAAAATAAAAGAGTGCTCAAATACCCTATGCAATTTTCCAAGTTTAGGTATGAGACAGTGGACAAAACGACCTATTGGGTGAATTGTACCTCGAGTTTAGGGGAATTTCCCGAGGGGACCTCTCTCTAAGCTATGTGTATGAGGTGTCATGGATGGGGGGAAGAATTTTGGGCATGGGATTCATGACATACAATGGGTTGTAGTGTCTCACTTACGGGTTCCTTTGTAGATGGTGTGTTTCACCTTCGTTTTCAATGCAACATTTTTTCCAAGCCCATTTATTGTCTTTTATTCTTTTAGGAGGTTTGCAGGTTGAAGCCAAGGTGGGGCTTCTACCTAAGCATGAAAAATTGTTCCCACCTTGACTCTACCCTAGTCACATCATATTTCCCCAAGTTGAAAACATGTGTGGGGCTTCTAGCTACGCATTTAAAACAGTGCCCACACATACTCCACCTTGGTTGGCATTTTGTTATTAGTTATTTTTCACGGGTCTCATCAGTTTCTTATGAAAGAAATTTCATTGTCCTCGGGATCCCTAGGCGAGCAACTAGAAGGTTAATGATCGATTTTAGCGTTTTCCATCTACAAGCCTTTGGGCCTTCAACCCCTTCTTCCCATGAAATGAGGGACAACCTGAGACGAACAAAGTTCGCTCACACAAAGAATATCCAATATAAATAGGATAGTACATAGAAATCCATATAAGATAATAATAATATAAATAATGAATATGAGATGAGATGAGATGAATACAATGAGAATGATGGCTCATTTATATATCCTCATAGGGGGTGCCCTTTCATGAATAGACACATCATTTAGATAAGACATGACTTTTGATTTATGATGTGTTTAATTATTATTAATTATATCTATTTCTATATATATTGTGTTCATAGCATTGTCTTCCCCTTAAAAATGCTTTGTCCTCAAAGCATACTTTATGGAAGACTTATCTCTTGTTCTGGCTTGTAATTATTGTCTCTTGATTATTCATTCTTGAGTTAGTGATCGTCGAAGACTTGAGACAATATTATCTTCTAATCGTTGAGAAAAACTATTGAATTGTAAAAGAGTATGCCCACCCTAATTCTATCTTTTGAAAAAGTGGGTGCTTATAGGGTTCTTGGAAAAAACTTGATGTATTTTGACTCCCATGATAGCTTCTACTTTGAGCACCACTTGTAGTGGAAGTAATATTCTTCGGCATATTGATCATTTGTTTTTGTTGATACGTTGATTGGTTGAAGTATCAACTTTTGTGATTAGGATGTCGATAAGGCATCCTTGCAACTTGATCTTTACTTCGTATACTTGTAAATTTTTCTTGATTAACTTTTGGAATTGAGTCTTCTTCATACCCATGGCTTGTTTCTACTTATACATTTGAAGACCTCTTTACATCAACTGTATTTGTATCCTTTTAAGTTGTAAGGTTGACTATGTCGATATTAATTCCTTTATCCACAATTGGGATTTTTACGTCTGAATACTTTTCTAGTTCCATAGGTTCAATCATTGTCTTTTTATCAACCAATGCTTCCTTGTTGATAATTTGCTCTCACGTGTTTTGTAGTGACTTCTTATCACTCTTTAACTTCCTAATATGTGTGAGTAAACTTTGATTATGAATCTTTAGGCATGAGTTTTCTTCCTTATCTGATTTGTCGACTTTGTTCTTGTTTTCCTTCTTAGATTCTTCTTCTTTCAACATTCTAATTTCTTCCAATAATATTTGATTAAGGTTCTTTAAATGTGATGCTTCTTTATCTTTTTCCGATACTTTCTTTCTGAGGTCCTGATTTTCTTGTTCCAACTTCGAAACACATTGCTTTCTATCCTTTGACTTCATGATTTTTGTAAGTAGTTTATGGTTATGATTTCTTAGGCGAGAAATCTCTTCATCTTTTTCAATGATGATCTTGTCACTTTCTTTTTGTCGATCCTGCAACTTTTGTATTGATTTATGGTTATCTTGAAGGATCACTTCCGATACTTCCTTCGGGGATTCTGATGATGGAGCTTCTGAAACTGACTTCATTGTAATGTCCTGCAATGTGATTTTCTTCTTCTTGTAAGAAAAGGTCAAAAACTTTCTCCTTGTGTTGAAGATAAAAGTACGCAATGTATCCACCGAAGTTGACCCTACAATTATATCAACATTGTCTTGATATATTGATACGACATTGAATTGAGCTATGAATTTGTAATCACCAATAGATAGTTGTAGATTTTTAATGTTATATCTATCATCGGAAAAACACATGTCATTTTCAATTATATTTGGTTCTAAAACCATTAATTGGTTTGTCATGTCAACATTAATGTGATTTTTCCTAGCGGCCGAGGAAATAATGATGTTGATATTCTTTCCTTGAATAATTCCATTAAATTTAATTAAAGAATCCACATATTTTTTATAAGTATGAGGGAACCTTCCTTGTTTTTCACCACGAAACTCCATTTTATATAAATATATGTTGAACCTTGAAATATATATATACTAGCACAGCCGCTAACTCGCGGCTGGAAAACGCCAAAAGATTGCTGATAAAAAAAACTCTCGCGTTAAAAAAAACTCAGTAAAAACATCAGGTTAAAAAAAACTCAGTAAAAACGCCAGGCCCATGCATGAAGAAACTGGACAGTTGAAGAATTCCAAAAGTTAATCAATTAAACGTGGCAATCATATGATGTTACAGTAATTTCTTAATATGATTAGGTAAATGTTAAAAAGTAATCAAGTTAACGGATGCATTTATAAATGCAAAGAAGTTATCAACAATAAATCTGACTCGTTGATTTTGGAGGACGACTAAGAATATGCCAACATCTTCAATGCATAACCATCAGATTGGAATTTAAGATTAAAAGATCATTAATTGTGCCCATCTCCAATAGGTATACGCCTTTCGGCGTAATTACTTTTCTTCACCCTTCTTTTCTTTTTATCTCCACTTTCCTCTCTCCAATAAGCTATGCACTTTCTATAACTTTGAATATGGCCTTAAGATTATTTTTATAATATTGTTTCCATAATTAATTTGGATGTACGAGGTATAATTATTATTTTTAATAATTGGTCATTTGTTTTGCTTTTACTTATTGTAATTTCTTTTAATGGTTTCTCTCTTATTCTTTTTGTTATACCTTGTTTTTTAATAATCTTTTTGTAATATATTATATATATTACTTATCTTAAAAAATAAAATAAAATTAAGGCACCTTTAAATACTCTTTTTACTTTTTCCATTTTATTTTAAAAACTTGAAATAATCTTTAGTAATTTCAATTATTCAATAATAAGTCACCTTTTTACACTTTGGGGTAACTTTTATGAAAAAACTTTTTTTCTTTTTTAACAACCCCACTAAAATATACTCTCTTAATAATAATATGACGTGAGGTTTTGTTTGGGATTCCCTTTTTTACTTCTTTAACTTACATACTTCACTTTTACTCCTTGTAAAGTTATGGAGATGCACCTTTTACTCCTAACTTCTTGGTAATTGTTGGTCAACTAACTATTATGCTCCTCCATAAGATTTCACCTTTGTATTTAATAGTTTAACTTTATAATTTTCTTATATAACTTTTATATTGAAACACTTTGATTTTATTTATGTTTTCCTTTTATCATCAACTTGTTAAGTACTTATTTTGAATTTGTAGTGGAATATCTTCAACAAAATCAGAGATATTGCAAGAAACACAGAAATATAGTGAAACCCAACTTCTATAAGAGAGAAAAAAATTTGTAGAACACAAATTGGCAGAATGGGGTAGCTTATCTCTGAAAAGAAAGAGATGTTGGCTACACTTCATTCGCAACAAGCTTTACATCACACTCCATTGCATGATTAAAGGGCCTCCTTCACCTCAATTATATATGAGAGAGTGAGAGGAGAACAATTCCCATGATGCATGTGGGATAAATTAGACTAAGTTTATAAAATGTCATAGGCATGTAAAACACTAGGACTTCCTGGGCGGTCACCCATCCCAGTGCTACTCTAGCCTGAGCGCGCTTAATTGCATATTTCTAATGGGATCTAGTGCATTAATGCTATGATGTAGGCATGTACATAAGACCACTAGGAAATCATTACATGATGTCTGTAATTAACAAATGAAGATGACATTACATTACATTTCCCATCAAAAGGGTGAATATCATGGTTTATCAAAACCACATGCTCAAAATGGTGATTCAGTGGAAAAGGTGATTCAGTGGGACTCTTCTACAATATTTTTGATCTGCTTCTGCTGGATAGAAAGGTCTTGGGCTAAGGTTGTAATGGTTGCAATGTTCGTCTGTTCACCTTCTGATCGGATTGTGAAGAGGCTAAACTTTGTAGTATGAGATATTACTTTGTGGCATTGTTTTGGTGGGACAATAGTCGAAACTACCTCTGGTATCTTGTATAGCTAACCCCCCAGAATAAAAATCACGCTACGGGGTCGAGACTCATAAATAGCATGACGCCTCCACATATATCGTTGGCCTAATAAAACATCACAAACTTCCAGTAAGGCAACATCACACAATACCTCATCCTTGAAGGGCTTGATGTCGTAGGACAGGTGACACTGTTGGCTGGCAGGAAGATCTTGACCTTGGCGAAGCCACCCAATGTTGTATAGTTGTGGGTGTGGTGTTGTTGGCAAATCTAGCTGCTTGCCAACCTCTGCTGAGATGATGTTCTTTTGGCTTCCGCTATCAACAATAAAATGCAGTGGGGTTCCCTTCACCAACATATGTGAATGGAAGATTCGTTCCCCCTCCTCAGGATCCTCTTCTAGTTGGATTGTTGCAATTGCGACAGTAGCAGTGGGTTTTACATCAATGATTTGTCTCTTTTTATTATTTTCTGAATCAGGGTCCAAGTTGGGGTTTGACTCTTTGTCTTTGAGTTTGGCCACCAATTGTTGTATTGAGCAACATTCATGAGTGTTGTGCCAAGGGTTGTTGTGGAACTCACACCACTTTTCAGTGTCTTTCTTAAACTTCTTGTTACCCTTCTTTTCCTGCATCTGGGACTATCTCTCTTAAGGTTGACCTTCCTTGCTCTGTCCATGCTTATCCCACTTACTTTGTTGCTTGAATTTCTGCTCAATTTTGACTGCATATCGATAAGAAACTCTCGATGAGGAGATGTCCAAGAAATCCATCTTTGTTTGGATGTACCTATGTAGACCATTGTGGTACTTCAAAACCAGGTGTCGCTCAGAGTCTTTGATACCCATCTTTGAGCGCAATATATGAAAGATGTTGGTGTACTCCGACACCTTCTGTTCTCTTTTCTGACGCAGAGTTGTCCATCTCATGTATTGTTCATCATAGTTTCAGACAGGGTAGAACTCCTCCTTTAGGGAATATACAAAGGCCGCCCAAGTGGGTTCTCTCTCAAATAGTGTAGAGTCATCCGCTGCGTACCTCTCCCAGTAACCTTCCCACCAAGCCTTAACATGGGGAAGGGCTTTAAGGAGCGTGAAGGTGATCTTTTCACTGTCGGAATTTTTTTGGATAGAGTAATAACCTTATAGAAAATTCAACCATTTTTCTAGAGCATATGCATCTATCTGGCCTTAAAATAAGGGGATATCAAAATTGACTTGTACCTTGAAGGGTGTCTCACTTGAGAAATGGTTGCTTGTTGAAGATGCCTCAACTGCCACCATCGGTAGTCTTCGAAGGATTTGAGTGAAGTTGACCATCATCTCGTTTCTTTGTCGCACAAGGTCTTCCTCAAGAAACGTATTGAAAAGATATCTTGCTCTGTCGTATCTCTTTTCTTCCGTCATGGGAGGTCGTTTGGGCTAGTGAGAGTGGTTGTCCTCAAGCGAAACTAGCTCGAGACCCAAATCTCTATACCCTGACCTCGTCGGGGACCTTCTTTGAGAAATGAAAAGGAGCAGACTGCTTTGATACCACTGATCCATATTATTTTGAGAACGACATGAAGACAAAAATATAACAGAGATACAAAAAATAAATACACAGATATATTGCAAGAAACATAGAAATATAGTGAAACCCAACTTTTATAAGAGAGAAAAAAAATTGTAGAACACAAACTGGCATAATGGGGTAGCTTATCTCTGAAAAGAAAGAGATGTTGGATACGCTTCATTCGCAATAAGATTTACATCAACTCCATTGCATGCTTAAAGGGCCTCTTTCACCTCAATTATATATGAGAGAGTGAGAGGAGAACAATTCCCATGATGCATGTGGGATAAATTGGACTAAGTTTATAAATTTCCATAGGCATGTAAAACACTAGGACTTCATGGGCAGTCACCCATCCCAGTGCTACTCTAGCATGAGCGTGCTTAACTGCAGAGTTCTAATGGGATCCAATGCATTAATGCTATGATGTAGGCATGTACATAAGACCACTAGGAAATCATTACATGATGTCTGTAATTAACAAATGAAGATGACATTACATTACATTCCGCATCAAAAGGGTGTATCATGGTTTATTAAAACCACAGGCTCAAAATGGTGATTCAGTGGAAAAGGTGGATGGCCACCCAAATCCATCTGGATCACCCAAGAATGGGCTCCAATACCAAATGAGATGAACAAAGTTCTCTCACACAAAGAATATCCAATATAAATAGGATAGTACACAGAAATCCATATAGGATAATAATAATATAAATAATGAATATGATATGAGATGAATACAATGAGAATGAGGGCTAGTTTATATATCCTCATAGGGGGTTGCCTTTCATGAATAGACATGTCCTTTAGATAAGACATGACTTTTGATTTATGATGTTTTTAATTATTATATTTAATTATTATTAATTATATATATTTCTATATATATTATGTTCATAACACAAACCCTTCTTGAGTCAGTACACCTGGAAATCCCAAAAGGTAAGGAGATGAGGGGATGAAGTGTGGAAAGTGACAAGTATGGTCGAGAATGGCATGATGACTCATAAAGAGGACCTCCGAGTGGCAAACCTATCCCTAAGGGTGACCCACTTGCTAGGGCACAATGTCAACCACCAAAGTAAAACAGGGCAAAGAGCATAATGTCCAAGCAAACGTTACATAATAAAAAGCAGTAATAGACGCAAAAAACTCAAATGCCTCAAATATTGAAATGACACTCACCATAATACTTGCCTTGTACCTCATGGAGCACGACCCAATGTCTTCAGGAGGCTAGCTGATGTGGTGGATATCGTCGTGATGACCCTGGAGTTGTGGTGGTGGAGTAGGTATTTTCCTGTGCAAGTGGACGTTGCTGGTCAGGTTGTCTCTCGGTACTCCATGTCTGCAGCCTGGGCACCTCGAGACATCATCTCCTTAGTTATTCATAGGAGTAAGAGATAACAGACATCACTTCTTGGTGACTTGCACTTTGTAGGCATTCCCTCCTCTTTGCCTTGGAACTAAACTAGTGCATTCTTGGAGACCATCTTCACCATACTCTTTTGCTTGGTCTTCTTTGATGGAAGTCGTCCAGTGTTTCTCCCATTTGTTGATTGTACAAGCTTGTCCCAAATGTCTTCCTTGCAACTTGCTTATGTGTATTGTCTTCCACCATGCTTCAAATCTTCATTTTAACCTCCTTCATTTGAGCTTGATGCCTTCATATAGATAGTGAAAATATCTTCCATAAGAAGCATGGATGTAAATGGTTTAATGTTTCTCAAGGCTTTTTCGATCCCATGGGTTCTCTTTCCTTCTTGTCAAAGTTCTACCAAAATGACACAATTAAAACCTTCATTTTTCTTCCTTATGGAAGCTTTGAAACTTATAGATGACAAGTTTCTTTTTCCATTTGCAATATGAAATTTCACACAATGTGTGTAATGAATAGTGATGATATAAGCTTTGTTTTAAATGGTTAAAACAATGCAAATATGTGATCCATTGAACGAGTAATAAACCTATTGTGAATCAAAATCTTTATGACAAATATGAATAACAATGGATCATGTTATGACTATCACATAAAAGAGAGTTCCTCCCATGTCTTTTCATAAAAATATACATACACAAATGTAAGCATTCAATCATGCCATCGACTCACATTTGAAGAAAAGATCATAAAGATTTTTGCATTAGGTTACTGTTTTCTTCCATATAATGTCATCAACCTTTAAAATTCTGGGAATACTTTATCAAATGGGCTTGCATTTCGACTCCACGAGGTATACCATTCATCTGAATTATAATCCATTGCATCCTCAAGTAAAATGGCGAGGGATTTCACTGGAAAGTTTGATGCTCCATTTTTACTTACAATCTCACGACTGGAAATACTTTGGAACCTTCCAATTACCTTTTCTTGAGAAAATTGTCTAAAAATAAAATACTTTTGGCACGTTTCTTGAGCTCGAACAGAGAGATTTTTTCCATTTCAACTATCAATGCTCAGTCAGAAGGTTTAGATGCTCAATGGCCTCCAAACCAAGCCATTTAGTCTTCATGAGACAAATCGTTGGCTTGGGAAGCCAACAAGCTTCCCAATTGAGCGATTTCACTCTTCCATTGACGAAACGTTTCCCAAAGTTGTGGAAAAATTCCTAAAGGATCTGGAACTTAAATTCTCACTTCCTTGAAGCTGATTACACTTCTTATTAGCATAACCATTGAATTTTCATGGTTGTTCGAAGGTTTTTTTTTTAGCTTCATTGACTTGTCAGTGTTCACAGGAAATCTTTGAGGCTTTGGCACCTTCATAGCTTTCCATATTGGAGGGTCGAAACTTAATTATTGAAACTTTGTCCTTATCAAAACACCTCACTCAAAACACCTCACATGCAAGCTTAGGATAAAATACAGAGTCAAAGCAGTGCTGAAAAGTAAAGTAATGTAGTATAAATGTTCTACGTTTTTACTCTTTTGAGGGCATCTTTTTCCATGGGTTTTGTCTAGAAACCGATTAGAAATTTATAAAAATAGTTGAAATGGCAGATTGTAGTGGTTCAAGATACATATTCCAAGTGTTATGAGGTTTTTGAGGGCGTTGAATCAATTTATGCATTTATAAATATGATTTGAGTACTGTAAAATTATGATTTAACTAACAATAGCATTGTTGGATTCCGGCAGTAGTCACTAGAAAAAATAAAAAAAAAACATAAAACGTTTAGACTAAACCAGCAAGTAATTAAAAATGAATTAAAATAAGCATCCATTAAACCCCTTGGTTTTTCAATTTAATAATACCATAAATTCATCGTGTCATATCATATCACCAAACTAGTTTTTGTTGAGGGTATAGGACACTAAGATATTTTCAACGAGTGGTCGGAAGCTCTATGCTACCTTTAGGATGATGGTTTTTATAATCCGGGAAACCAAAATTGCCTCATTGATAGGAAATTTTGAATGCACGTTTTCATAGTTGCATGCCTCAAAATTGAATTTTGTTGATTTCCTCAAGTTCTTATGTCCCAAATATGTCTAGGTGGCCTCTTTTGGAATACAAAAGACACTTGAAGGAAAAAGTACAAGCTTCATGTCAAATGTTGCTTTGTCAAAATCAATGCTTCTCTACTCTTATTTCATCCATGTTATATGGTATTTGATATGGGTCACTAATGTCACTGAAATATTTACTAGTGAATTTGATTTTAAATCGTGAAGGAGGTCTTCGAGCACCAAATGCACCTATGGGGGAACACATGGTAAAATCAACACTTTGATTGGAAACTCAACCAAGAGGCTTGTGGTGGTTGGGAATGAGTATGATGATCTTAGAAGAGGCTAAATAATCTACTTATGGGCATGGTCTCATCCCATTTCTTCACTTTTCCACTTTATGTGCCATTCCCACCACACTTGTTCTTGTGTTTTCAATGCTGATACGGTGAATCTTGTGATGCAACTTTGTGAATTGCATGGTCTTGATATTTTTTCATTAGACATAGCCAAAATTCACTACCTTATTCTTCAATACGCTATATGTCATAGATTCACACTGTTTACTTGTGCATGGGCACATTCCTACTTATTAATGGGATAACCTGGGTTCTCATGTCATCTATGTCAGTTGTTGAAGGACCATGATGTTAGCTTCTTTTTTATTAGCCATTGTGATAAAAAAGCATGATAATCCAAACAAATAGATTTGAAAGCATGTTAAACCTTAAAATCACATAAGTCAATGATTAATCAAATGCATCAATGAACTGGAGACAATCTTATGCAAAAGCAAGGTCACACAAGAAAGATGCAAATAAATAAAATCATGAACAAGAAAAACAATTAGAATCGTTATCAAAATACAAGCCAGGTTTCATCAAATAATAATTGAGCATTGAAATCAAGTCACATGTGATGTAAAGCACAACATTGCATTCAAACATAAGTCAAACCAACCAATTAGTGGTCTCAATTCTCATGCAACTCAAAATACACTTGTTAAAGTGAGATGAGTCAAGAAATGCACATTTGAAGATAAAAATCATCTTGAAAAACTAGACAAAGTATGAGGTCCCAAAGGGGCGACTGTTGCATTTTTTTGTTTGGTTGAGTGTCTATCCTTTCTACTGGAGCACCTCATTCATCGTTGGGTCAATTACCTCCCACCTAAGCATATATCCAAGATGGGTACCTTGTACTTAAGTTGGCTATGGTGTTGAAAATGTGAATGAAGTAATTGGCATGTGAATGTTTCTTGAATGGGCTTGAACTCTTAAGAAAATGCTTGAGATAATTTTGTATATGATTAACACCTTCATCCATCCTTAATTGAGTGAATGGGTAGAGATCATGTCTTATCATAATAGAGTTGGCATGTTGTGTAAAATCCTTAAATGAAATAGTTCTTCATAGTGTTCCCTACAACCATACGATTTGGCATATTAATAAATGAATTGTTGGTCTTGGACACATAAATTGCTATGTAATGAGTGATGGGCCTAAAGCTAAAGAATAAAGAACAAAATATAAATTTCGCAAAGGATCCATGTTGACAAAATAGACAGGAAATAGGCCCACCATTTACATATCAGATGGTATTAGAGAAGGTTTCTCAGAAACCTTGAAACAACTTCCAAGGGAAAATCCTTGAAGATGGAGAAGTTGGAAGAGTTGAGAGACCTCAATAGGCAGATCCAAGAGGAAATTCAGTGGTAGAGAGAAAATGAGCTAGAAAAATAGGTTTCCAAGTGCAAGGAATCATTCAATGCCATAAAGGAAAAATTAGACAGGATCACATTGCATCTCTTGCAATTAGGGGAGAAATTCACTCAGTTGGATAATTGGCAAGAGGAGAGGTTCACTGAAGTGACTTCTTAGCTATACCAAGACTTGGCAGTGAAGGAAGAGGCTTTGGAGGAGCTAGAAGAAGCTATCCAAGAGCCCAAGAAAGCCCCTTACATTGCCATTGTGGAAGTCATTTCCCTGGAGGAAAAGGCGATTGGAAAATGAGTGTGCAACAAACCACTCAAATATGCTTGTAGAGGCTTGGAAGAGGGTATCAAAGAGATGATTCTGCCATCCAAATTCGCTCCTACTTTTGGGACACCAAGCAACCAAGTTGGAAATCATCATCACAAACCAAAAAAGTATGTCATAGTTTGTTTATGTTGCAATAAAAGGTGTCATAAGGCTAGAAATTGTTGGCACCTAGAATGTCAGTCAACCCATGCAAAAAATATTTTCATTACTGCAGATTGACTGGACAATGAAAGCCCAAATGTTGGAGGCTTCACTCGAAACTCTATCCCAAGAATCGAACAACGAAGAAGAAATCTTGGAGATTCAAGGTCAAGGGTAAAGAGGAGTTGTTTGCACTTGCAACCCAAGGAGCAGTTGTTGTCCAATGACCTATTTCAACATCAAATGCCATCTCTAGCCATGAGATACACAATAGGCTTGTTGGACATAAAAAAAATAACACATTTTACGATGCCATTTAGTCATTTTTCATTTACTTTATCCTATCATCATCATTCCCTTCATCACTCATAATTATGCATTTGTCCATTTCTACCCTATATGAGCTTCATGTGGCATACTTACACTTAAATGGTTGATTTCCCATGATTTGATGATTACTTAGAGTAGATATTGGGATTTCCTAACTTACTTGTGAAATTCAACAACTGCGTCGACAATTTTGTAGTTGATTGGCAGTTCTGGTACTCAAATTTTTCACATCATTTATTAACAGATGAAGAGGAATATCAAAAATATAAAATATTGGTTTTGTGCAGAATATGGTCATTTAGGTGACTAGGAAGGAAAATCTGCAAAAAAAGTACAAAACAAGGGATGTACGGTTGAGTTTTCCAAACATGGTCTAACTCGCCTACAATTATGTAGCTAAGTGGTTTGACCAAGTGACAACCCATATCCACGAATTTGGGCACATGGATCTCATGAAATATGATGTTATTATCTCATTCAAACTATCTCTATCTTAGATCAAATCCAATATTTGGTGGTGAAAGATCCTCGTGTTTAGGATCTAGGATTCGTTAGTTGCAGATCCTCTTGTTTAGGATCTGATCTCATCTCATTGTAACTCCATTTCCTTTTTTGAAGGAGAAGTTATATGTATAAATATGAGAGGATATCATTCAACTTGAATAGTTAAGGATTTAGATAGTTAGATAATTGAAGGAGAGCATATAGTTACATATTGAAGAGAAGGATTATTGTAATCATTTTGATGTTGGAATAAAGAGCTTGTTGTTGCAGATCAAGAGTTTTCTACTTCCGTCCTTCTTGGAAATATATGCCAAGAGAGGCATGGCCCCCTCTCTCTGGTATACATTGCCCAAATAGTTTCCTTTTGTTGTGTGATGTTATTTCATTAGTTGTTCATTTCAATTACTATTCATTTCTTTATGTTATTTCAATTCCTGCAAGTGTGGTTTCCCTACAAAATTAGGCATTGAAGGCTGAGTTTATTTAGTGATCACAAAACCAATTCATTCTCTTTCTTGTCAACCAAAGGAATGTAGTTAATAGTTAAAATATAAGTCCATTGACCTCAATTGAATTATGTAGCCTTTCATTTCTGCAAGTGCGATCGATTGAGTGTGGTGTGCATCAGAGATCTAAATGTTGTTACCCTGAGAATCCAAGAGATAGTTGAAAATCCATAGGACTTGACCTACAACATAATATCATATGATGTTAATTTATGTTCTTTACATTTTTAATTCAACTTTCTTAGCTTAGAGTTGTTTGCCTACTCCTGCATATATTTTGTCGGCATCTCACAAGCTTACAAGCTCCCTAGTTGATAATTTAAAGTAAATCCATTTAAGCAATCGAATTGCCCGAAAAGGATTATGCCAAAGGCATATCTTATTCAACTCTTATCTCATATATTCAGTGTAGCAAAGGTACCCTTTCTTGGAGATTTGTCGAAGTCTTCTTGATGATCAAAGAAGAAGACTGGTGAGAGTTAAATATTTTGGGGACCTAAAGCTTGCAAATGGGAAGGTGTGATCCAAATGAGATCTTTTTCAAACCTTCTTTTAAATTTGTAATAAGCATGTAATGTTTACTTTTATTTCATTTTGTCTTTTTTTGGAAAAATTGGAAGGGGAAATGAACCATTGTGATGGTTGGCCTTCCAAATGCAACCCATTAAAATAAATGAAGGCTACAATGAATACAACGAGGGAGATGCAAGGATAATTTGGGAGGACAATAGCATAAATGGAAGCTCGAAGAGAGTAACCTACTTTAATATCAGTGGTCGAAGGAGCCAAGGAGCATGTCCACAATAAGCAAAGATGCCTCTGAGACATGGTCATTTGCAATTTTGTATTGTGAGTGAGTAATACACAAATTCTATGTATATATCACCCCTCTATTTTTATCTCCTAAGCTTAATAAAATGCCCAATAATGTTGAAATCCATGTAATTGTTCAATGTCATGGATTTGTATGAATATCTAATTTGAGTTGATTGATTGAGGAAAACATATATTAATGGGCATTTCTTATGAGAAATCAAATTGATAATTTTTGGATAAAGTTATTGTCCATTCGATGGAATTGAGTTTCCTACTAAGTTGAATTGGTATTAATGGTTGGTGTTCTCCCCATTCCACGGGTTGTTCACTATGTTTTTGTCTCGCTGTCTGATTTCCACTCACTCACGGGTCGCTTGTACCTCTTTGGGATGTTTTTGTCTTGCTGACTCACCCATGGTTCTCTCATACCCATCTAAGCTACGTTTTGTCTTGTTGATTGAGTTTCCACTCATCCACAGGCCATATTTCCTCCTTTGGTCCGCATTTAACTTGTTGCCTAGTGTTTTCCAACTCCCAACGGGTTGTATGGTCGTTTATTGGAAAGGGAGGGGTGACTATGGTAAGATTTTGTTTTCTTGGGTGTCCATCCTTTCTATTAGAGCATCTCATTAATCGTTGGGTCGAGTACCTCCTACCTGAGCATCTATCCAAACTAGGTGACTTGTCCTTAGATTGGCTATAGTGTTGGAAATGTGAATGAAGTAATTGGCATGTGAATATTCCTTGAATGAGCTTGAAATCTTAACAAACTACCCAAGAGACTTATGTATATGATTAACACTTTCATTTGTCCTTAATTGTGTGAACGTGTAGAGATCTTGTGCTATCACAATATAGTTATTATGTTGTGTAAAAGACTCAAATGAAATAGTTCATCATGGTGTTGTCTATAGCCATACGGCTGGGCATGTTAATAAATGAATTGTTGGTCTTGGAAACATAAATCATTGTGTAATGAGTGATGTGCCTAAAGCCAAAGAACGTAGAACAAAATATAAATTCCGCAGAGCATACATGTTGACAAAATGAATAGGAAATAGATCCACTGTTTACGGATCACTACACTATGGGAGTAGTAAACTTGCAACAAAGTAGGCTAGTTTCCTTTCACTTGGAGATGTCCATGAGAACATTTATCTAATACACAACCTATGGCAAGGAACTATATGCAATTCTGCAAAAATTCAAGCATTGGATACATTACATGCTCATTAAGCAAACAATGATACAAGATACATGTGGTCTAGTATGTCGATAATGTTCCCTACAAGTGGGGTTAACACCCTACAAAAATCACCTATGGCTGCAACAAATTGTAGTCTATATTGCATTGCAATGGTGTTGGCAATGCTTATTGTTATTGAGTGACTTGTTTTGTGCCCTAGGGTCTAGCCTATATTTAAAACTTTCTTGTTGTAGAATATAAACCTACAAAATTAAATTATATCTACCTACAAATGACAAATTCATAAGAAACTTATTTGTAAAAGTGAGTTTATTAGGAGGGGTATCACCACGTGGACCAACTTCTACCTTTCACGTGGCTCTTTGGTTACCATTTATGCTTTCAAAAGGGCATAACTTTCACATATGAAGTCCATTTTCAATGATGTTTTTTTTTACACAACCTATTTTTTCGAGATATTTTCATCCATACCATCAATTTCATCTTTTTCTACATATTTTCATATGGAATCTCCCAATGATATTTTTCTTACCAGCACCAACTACTTCCAATGTAAATATCATATGGAGGATTCATTAAGAAGTAAAGGATTGTACCAGATTATCTCGAGAAAAGAAGAAGAACCCATTAATGACAAGAAGTATGCCAAATGGATTAATAGGAATGACAAAGCCCTTGGACTAATCAAAATGTCCATCTCTCCTAATTTAAGGTTTCACCTTCAAGGACTTGATGCCCCAAATAAATCTTGGGAAAAGATTGAAGTTGTGTTTGGTAAACACAATATTATTTGAGCTCACCAGTTGGAGAATTAGTTAATGAATTTAAGTCCAAATTATTTTCCTTGCATTGAATATTACTTATCTAAGTTCAAAACACTTATACTTTTTTGTATCGAATGCCAACTATATATATCATAAGATAAATTCATGTATGTTGTTCGTGCTAAACTTGGTAGTGCATATTATGTTTTTGTATCACATTTTATGCCACCAGAGAAGCTCTAGGGAGTGATTATCAAAAACCCTCTCTGGATTTCTTTTGTGATGCTCTGATTCGAGAGCTAGATAAGCTTTTGCAACTTGGATTTATTAGCACTGCAGGTACCTCCAACAAAGCCTTAGTATTCCAGTACAAAGATAAATCTAAAAAATCCAAGAAGCAACATCCTCACCATAACAACAAACAAAAAAGGGTCCCAAACCCTCTCAACCAGCTTCCGCTCCTAATGGTAACAAATGAGCAAAATCTAAAAGTAAGAAGACTCATAGACATTGCAACTTTTGTGGGAAAGATGGTCATGATGAGTCCAAATGTTTTAAGAAGATGGTGGCTTTAGAAGCAACAATGAAGAAGCACAACATCTGTATTGATTCTACTTCTTCCTCTTCTTCTCATTCACATGCACTTTTTGCATCTGGTTTATCCTTCAATGCAACTTCTACTTCTTCTTCTGATGAGTGGCTTATTAATTATGAAGCATATTATCATATGGCTAAGGATAAAGCCATATTTTTTGCTCTTAATGAATATAACACCAAGAAAATATTCATTGGTGATGATAGATCTCTTAGTGTTGTAGGGTCTGTAACAATTCAAGTAGATAATGGTCATTTTAATGGTGTATTATGTGTTCCAAGTCTTTCATGCAACCTTCTATCAATATGTAAAATCACTCATTCGGGTGAAGGTAAAACCGTAGAGTTTTCACCTCACCAAGTTGTAATCAAGGATCTAAAAGATACTCAACATGTTCTTGCAACTGGAATTGTTGATGATATTACCAAGTTGTACAAGCTTGACAACTTTGGGTCACCATTTTTTTCATCAGTTTTGGTTGCTCATAGCGGTAACTTGAGAAAATGTTGGCATGAGCGGTTTGGTCATCTAAAATATCGCTCATTGCAACAAGTATGTAATAAATAGGCGGCTATTGGTCTTCCTCTTGTTTCATGCAGAGATCAGGTTTGTGTCAGTTGTGTTCTCGGCAAACATTATCAAGACAATTTTGACAAATGTGCCTCTTGGCATGCCTTGACCCCTTTGCAACTTGTTCACAGTGACTTGTGTGATCCACTTTCTTCTCCATATTTTTTTGGATGCAAGTATTTCTTAAATTTCATTGATGACTATTCCAGACACATTTGGGTTTACTTCTTAAAACTTAAGAGAGAAGTTTTTGACAAGTTCTCGGCCTACAAGGCCCTTGTAGAAAAGCAATATGGACATCAAATTCAAAGGTTAAGAACAGATAATGGAGACAAATATGTGAACAATCAATTTACAAGTTACTACACTGCACAGGGCATCCAAATGCAACACATTGTTCCATATACACCACAAAAAATGGTGTTTTTGAGAGAAATAAATGCACATTAAAAGAAATGGCTAATTGTATGATCCAATCTAAAGGGTTAAGTCTAAAGTATTGGGTGAGATCCATTAAATGTGCAAATTACATTGTAAATCACACTCCCACAAAGGCTCTTAAAAATATAACACCGGAAGAAGCATGGACTAAACTTAAGCCAGATGTAAGTCAATTCGGTGTATTTGGCAGTGTAGCATGGGATCACATTCATTTTGAGAAAAGGAAAGCATTGTAGCCTAAAAATGAGAAGTGTATATATGTTGGTTATTTTGAAGATGTCTAAGGTTATAGGCTTCTTCAACCACATTGTAATGAAATGATTATTAGAAGAGATGTTAAATTTGATGAAAATGTCTTGATCTGCGAGCCTAATTCGACATTTGTGCCTTCTTTGGCCTGTGAGAGATCTTCGACATTTGTGCCTTCTTCTATTCCTATTTTGGATTCTTCTTCTTCAAATGATGACAATGAGGTTGAAAATCCACCTCCCCCTTCTCACCTTCCTCCAAATGAGTCCATTGAACCTGAACCTACACCAACACCATTGCTTCTTAGATGGGTTCGTTCAACACAAGAAGCAGTTGGTGATATTGTCGGTGATCCTTCAAATCAACATCAGACACATTCACAGTTCCAACAAGCCTCTTCTCTTTTGGCTCAAGTTTTAGAGACTCACAATCCACAAACATTTGTAGAATCTTAAGGTCATCCAGATGGGGATACAACAATGAATGAAGAGTATCACTCTTTAATGAAGAATGATACTCGGGATCGCATACCTCTTACGAAAGGAAGAAAACTTGTCAGATGTAAATGGGTCTACAGAACTAAGGATGCATTAGATGGAAGTGTTGAAAGACACAAGGCTCAGTTAGTTTCCAAAGGATTTTACCAAGTTGAAGGAATTGACTATACTGAAACCTTTTCCCGTATAGCCAAAATGAAATCCATCTACTTTGTTCTAGCCCTTGCAGCCTTATATAAATGGGAGGTCCATCAGATGGATGTGAGATATGCCTTCTTGCATGGGGATTTACAAGAAGAAATCTATATGGAACAACCTCCTGGTCATGTTCATAATTACTCTAGCCTTGTTTGATGCCTTAAGAAATATCTTTATGGTATTAAACAAGCTCCTCAAGCTTGGTATGTCAAAATGGGCAGCTTTTTTCTTGATATCGAATTTTCTAGATGTCATTATGACCCTAATGTTTATATTAAGAAAGTAGAAATCCATCTCATAATCTTTTTTCTTTATGTTGATGACCTTATCCTTACTAGTAGTGACCCAAAACTTTTAAACCATGTGAAAACCATCCTTAAGAAGAAATTTAAAATGATTGACTTAGGTTATTTGCACTATTTCCTTGCCCTCCAAGTTTTGAAAACCAAGGAAGGATTTTTCTTTCTATTCTAAGTATGTGTGTGACCTTCTTCGTCGCTTTCATATGGAAGATTTAAAATCAACCCCTTCTCCCTTCCATTCTGGAGTCAAACTTGCCACCACCTGTACTTCTCCCAAAGTTGATGTAACTTTGTACCATCAATTAGTCAGTATCCTCTTATACTTGACTCATACCCATCATGATATTTCCTTTGTTGTTGGTCTTGTTTCTCGGTATATGTAAACACCCCATGAAAGCCATTGGAAAGAAACTAAAAGGATACTTCGATATGCCCAAGGTACAATTCAGTTTGGGATACATTACAACTTAGGGGGACTCCTTTATTGGTTAGCTTCACTGATTCAGATTGGGATGACGACCCTGATGATCAAAAGTCTACTGCATGTTATGTTTTCAACCTTGGTTCAGGACCCGTCACTTGGGTCTGTAAGAAACATGTTATTTATCTTTCTTCAGAAAAAGCAAAGTACTGAGCAGTGGTTAATGCAAGTTAATAATCCTTGTGGCTTCGAAAAATCCTTTCAGAGTTTGGATTCCAGTAGAAATATCCGAACAACCTCTGGTGCGACAATCAAAGTGCATCAAGCTTTCCAAAGACTTAGTTCAATATCAACACATCAAACACATCGAGCTACACATGCACTTCATCAAAAAACTCATTCATGATCGAGTTATTGAAGTTCTATTTTTCCCTACAAAAGATCAAGTTGTAGATATTTTCACAAATTCTCTTACAGAAGCGAAGTTTTCCAAACTTCGATCTATGTTAGGATTTCAAGAAGTTGTCATTAAGGGGGGATATGCTTTAATGCCTCATTCCTTCTCTTATTGTGTTGCCTTTTTAAATCCTTCATCCTATCCCAAGTTGTTCTTAAGGGGGAATGTTAGGATATTTAGACACTTACAAGTTAGTTAAGATCAACTTGGTCTAATCCATCGTTAGGTAAAAGTGTGTTTCTTTGGAATGCATTAGTATGCATTTGTAGTTAAGCAATCTAACGGTCACGATATGTTCCTGACATAGAGTGATCTGACGGACCATATTCTCCTCGATCTTAACAACCACATTGATCTGTGGCTTAAAACCTGATTGGTCCATGATCTCTATTTAAAGAACATGGAGGGTCATTTGTCGATGATCGATTGTAACAAACTCTCTTGTAAATGTAATATTTTCTTTTGCATTAATAAATTGATCCAAATAGCCACGTTGGTTGGGATCGTGTATGTTTCCCCATAGGGGTTTTACCACATGAAAACATCGGTGTGTTGATCTTTGATTTGGTTGTGCAAGTGGTCACTGAAGGTGTTCATCCTTTGTTGGAATACCTATGTTGTCGAACACATTTAAAAAAATAATTAAATTAAAGAAACTATGCTAACAAGTGAAAAACACTCATGAGTTGTGACCATTAAAATTTGATAGTTGCTCACATTAATGCTATTTAACGAAATAAAAAAATTTAAATAAACATTTATCTAAAAAAATCATTTTCATATATAATAATTAACAAACATACATTAAATTACTTACCTAAATTAATTAATGAAGAGATTTAATTTTATAACTATATGGTAACATTAACTTCATTTTGTTTGTTTAAAACACCGAAGAAATTGACACACAACTACATATGAGATCTAACAACTTACAACACCACAATCAACATTTTTTTTTAATTTCAAAACTCAAAAATGTCATTTTACAATGTCATTGTAAGTGTATAGCTTGTACAATATTTACACGTAATAATAACAAATATGTCACAATCTCAACACAAATATCATTTTGAGTATTTTTGCAGCAAAGAAAGAAATGTCATAATTACAACTAAAAACGTTGAAATCATCATAAACATGCTTAATTGGTATTTGCATTTCTGGTGTCAAAAGTTATTAAAATGACATTTTATATGTCATCAAAAGATTGTTTCTAGAAAAGTATCTTCGAAATAAGTGACGCTCTAACCATGTCATTAAAGGGTTACCGTCCAACTACTAAACAAGGATTGATTATTCTTAAAATACACATAAATAATCACAATTTATACTATGCTCATGGGTCCCTTCTAAATTATACTCCCTTTAAACATTGGTCTAACTAAACAATAAACAAATAAAAGAAAATAGAAACAAAATAATAGTAAAAGAAAATAGAAACAAAAGACTAGTAAGTAATTGTTATATTCATACATATAAAAGAAAATAGAAATAAAAGACTAGTAAATAATTATTCTATTTAAAATATAGAAAAGTAAATAATTATTGTATTCAAAATATATTTAGTGAAACAATATGAACAAAACCATACATAATAAAAGTAATGTTCAAGCATAAGTATGTAAATGAAAGAATGGCTTTATTAATTAATAGAAGGTGTTAACTTACAACAACACTTTTTTTTTTGGATGACTTGGTGTAGTTGGATGGACTTCAAAGCCACTTTTAGGGATGGATCTTTTACCTCCTTGTGTGCTTCAAGTAGAATGAAGAAACTCTTGATGGTAAAGGGACAAGAGCTAGGATGTTAAATCTCTTTGGAGGATTTCATGTAACATAACCTTACTATGGATGGTGGATTATTTGTGTGACTTCAATGATTTTATTTATAAGTGAAACAATGGACCTTTTTTTGGATTTAGTTTTAATGTGAACTATCTCAATACATTAATGAAGTAATGGGATAAGAATGATTAAAGAAGACTATATAAAAACCTTATAAATAGTAATAACAACTTGCTAAGGTCCACACTTACCCACCATGGCATTTTGGAGGGTGTAGAGGCATTAACGAGTCAATAATTTTTTTATTTTTACTTTTAGGCGATAGTGTGAATTTATATAGATTTCATGCATACTCCAACACTTATTATACCACCAAGATACATTATGTGATTCTTGAAGGAAAAACAATTGAAGGAAGTCTTAGAATTCCCTAGGATCCATTCTAACGAATCTAAGAACTCCTTTGTATTTATATTGATATCAAGAACTTGATTTATTTTAGTTTCTTTTAGTCAAAGTAGCATTCGAGCCATAAGCAACGAAGTATTATTGTAATTTTTGTCTTAATTAATGAAGTGAGTGTTACATTAGATTTGAGTTAGGGTTTTGATTCAGGGATTTAGCACCTCCCTTTGAGAAAGGGCCCACTCAAGACTGACATGAACTAATGAAATTACTTGATGTGTATATCTCATGTTGCAGTGTGTTGAGTAATTGCATTTTCTAGCATCGTGGTTTCTTTTATTCTTCACTTTCCACAACACTTTGTTTCCTTCTAGTTTTGTTATGATTTTGATTTCCCATAGCATTATTCAGCTTCAACTAGTGTTGAATGAATGGTTATGATTCAACTTATGATGGTATTTTAGTTCCTAGCATTGTTTAGTTTCATCAGTCGTTGAATGCATGGTTATGGTTTATTTGCTATTTATTTTGATTGATTTGTTATAGAATGAGTTCTTTAGCCAATATGCAATGAAAAATTGTGTTGATCCTTAATGTTAAGGAGTAGTTAGTTGTTTTAAGTATCTTCAATAATAGATTACACAACCTACACTACTAGTTAACATAACACATCTCTATAGCTAGGAACCTTGTAGGAACAATGTGCAACATCTTGAAGATAACATACCCTAATTGATAGATTAAAGTGAGATCATAGGATTCAACATAAATTGCATTGTTATAATTCTATAGCCCATCAAATTTTGGTGTCATTGTCAGGGACGTACTAAAATTGTAGACAGCTAAATGACTCTAGCATTAGGGTTTGCATTGTAAAGGAAATGAAAGACTAAAGGTTGACATTCATCTTTGAGTGTGCCTTTGTGTAGTTTCTTTCTTTTTTCAATTTAGTAATGTTCCTTAAATATAATGCACGCGTTGTTGTAGGGATAAGTTAGGATGTTCTCTACCAAAATCAGTGAAGTCTAGTATAGAACAAGTAGGAAGAAATAGCTAGAGCTTAGTTTTCATATCTTAAGGGAAAAAATAAAATTTGAGTCATCAATTGGAAGCCCTAAGGCAAAGGAAGAGGATTCATTCAAAGAGATTATAAGACAAGATACTATAGGTGGTCCAAATGAGGCATGGAAGCTAATAGACAAAATTCTTGTAGTGATAGTTGTAGAATTGATTGGGAGTTCTACTAAACCACAAGGTCAAACCAACAACAAGCCTTTTGAGCCTTTTTGGACACCTTGGGAGTTTCGGTATTTATACAACATGGTAGAAGAAAGAGGAGAAGAGTATCCAGTGGTCTTTCATTTCCCCATACAAGAGACATAGGAGGAAGAAAGGATGAAGAATATTAACCCCTCTATCCTTCCGCACTTTCAAAGGTTTATTATAGAGGTCCCTAATACTTTATTATTTGAGTTTGAAGTCCTCTACAAAACTTATGACTACAATATTGATTCCCTAAAGTTCACATTGTTTCCATCCACCTTGAAGGATTAAACACTTTGTTGGTTCATGAGTCTTGATGGGAATATTATTCATACATGGGTGCAAATGAAGGGAACCTTCAAAAATAAATGCGAGGATTATTGCAAAGCTAGTGATACCAAAGATATATTTTTTAGATGACCCAAAGAGAGCATGATTCATTGGAGGATTATTCTTAAAAGACTCTATTTTAATTATAAGAGGGTTACCAACTGTATATTAGATCAAGAATTCATGAAGTTGGTACCCCTCAAATGGGTTAGAAAAGAATGGATGGAAACCTTGAATTTGTTTGCAGGTATATATGTCTCCAAGCTCACTTATGTTGAGATAAGAGAGATTTAAAAAAAAGACTCAATCACTACTACAAATAAGAGTAAGAGTTGGTAGAGGGGTTGTTGCATAATCCTTAAGAACGATCGTTGGTGTAACCAAGAAATAAATTGGAAATTTCTTGGAAGGAAGACAAATATTCTACATTCATTGGCCATGCAACTGGACACCCTCCAAGTCAAGAATAAATGAGAGGAGCCTAAGAAGGATTTGGTGGTTTTATGTCCTATTTGTACAAATAAGCATGATCATCATTAATGTCCATTAAACAATGTGGATATCTATGAAATTTGTGAGGAGAATCACAACACAAGCTAATGCCCATCATGTCCTAGTTTTAAATGTGGAGCAACTTTTCTTCATCGACCAAAAGAGGAAATGGTTACCACAACAAATGCATCAAGATATTCCTTATGAACACCCTTGATACTTTAATTATGTTTGGGATAATCATATGAATTATATTCCCCCACAACCGAGTATCCTTCAACTCAATAGTAATGGGAAATGCAAGCACTAACTCCACAACAACATAACTATCCAACACACTAGGGGGATCCAATGCCATCCTCCCCATGCCAATAACAAAAAAAACCATAACGACATATTTCTTAGAGGACTTGGAGGCCTCAACAATGTTGGCCACCAACAAGGCTTTTTACCACCTCCTCAACAAAACAACAACAACCTATAAAACGATGATGACAATGTACTCAACCTAGAACAACAACCTATAAAATGATGATGACTATGTACTCAACCTGCACCAAACCCCAATAACAAGATCTCTCAACTAGTATGTAATAAAAATATGGTAAAATATTCAACTTACTCGCTAAGTGTTTTGGACTACAATGAGCTCCACCTTCACTCGGGTAGGGTAGTTTAATATCCTTCACAACCCATAATTACTAAGAGTATTGAATAAGAGTGGTTGTAGAATGCACCATCCACTCACCAAGACGAACCAAAATAGACTCTTTTACAAGAAAGATAGAAAGAAAACCCATCTTTTCTAGAGAGGCTTGAACAAATCAAGACACTTCCCCAACCTAAATTTGATTTTCTAGGGGAGATACTAAATCTATTTGTTAAAATACCACTTATCTAATCTATCAAGGGCGTGCCCTATTACCCCCCTCAGCCTAGGGGTAACTAAGGAGATCATGTCTCGAGTCACATAGGTAGCAGACATGGAGTTTTGAGAGCTAGATTGACCAGCAGATCCCCACAGGCCCCTCCTATCTTGACTTGCACCATCTATCATCACTAGCAGAAGAGAAATATCCATCACACCAGGCTAGCCCCAGAAGACAAAAGGTATTTCCTCATGAGGATCTTTCCAAGTGGACAGGTATTCATGAGGAGATGAATATGTATGGACCTTCGTGAGGGATTTGGAGCCCAAGGATGGATGCTAGACCCCACATCTAGAGAAACCTTTTGATGATCATATGTTCCTTGAAGGAGGAGGTCGTTGCATTTGGAGGCACTATGTCATGGCTAGGAGATGAGTTCCCACCTCTTCCCACTTGAATGCTAACCTTTGGAGTATTGGACGTCACCCACCTAGCCCATGATGTCACCATGGAAAGGACTATGGTTTGATGTTGACACCTTGGTGGAAGAGGGACATGACACGACACTTTGGCATGTGTGGCACGGTTATTATCCTTTGGAAGCCCAACATTCCACTAAGTGGCCTCAACATCACCTTCTTGGAGCTCAACATCACCCTAAAGAGGGATGACGTCACCCTTTAGGATTTTACTTTATGCAAAATAAACTATTTTTTTAAAATTAATGGATGATTGAGGGGATCAGCCCTCTTATAATTTTGTGTTGACAATTAAAGTGGAAAAATTAGGTTAAGAGGCTCCATATAAATCAGCCTCTTGACATTTCATTTTCATCATAACTCTTCCTCACACAAGAGGGCTAGATCTAAAATTTTCTCCCTCTTTGGCATATTTGGTCTCTTTTACTTATGCGCTAGGCTTGGAGAACTATTTCTCAATACTTCTTGGCTCATTTATTGGTGGAATTTCTGCAACTAGAGTTTGTGCTTGGTTCATTCTTGGTGAAGTGAGTAAATCTCTAATTTCTTTCAAGTGTTGAATGCTTATGGTATGTTTTACTTGTTCATATTGAAGCTACATTACTTGTGTAAACCCTAGGAGAGGAACATAAGGTGTTTCTTCCTCTCTCTAGTAAATTTCATCCATTGATTTGTTAAGAGAATCTTGTCTAGAGTAGGATCCTAAAGACCTAAAGTGCTAGCACTTTAGGAGTCTTGTTCTAGAAACTTGTTGCTATATATTTCAAGAGTCTAA
>ML819761.1:58484-88389 GCA_009831015.1 Picea engelmannii | reverse complement strand
TGAATCTACTACCCAAGACTCAAAAATATTATCTACAGAAAGAATCAAAGCATCTTGTAACGCATCACCTGTTACATTTGCTTCCTGATTTCTCTCCTACTATCCATCTCTTTGTTTCTTTGGAGCTCTGCAGTCTTTCTTCATATGTCCTTTCTTCCCACAATTCCAGCACTCTATCTTTCCAAGTCTGGATTTGGATCTGCCCTTCCTAGAATTCCCATGGTTCCTTGAGCCCTTTCCTCTATCCTTTTGTCTTCCCCTGTTCTCCATGTTCAACGCATTACCTAATGTATCACCTGTGCTTTTCTGTCGCATTTCCTCACTAAGGATAACACCAAAAACATCATCAAATTTTAAAGTATTTGAACCAGAGACAGAGTTACTTACAACCAGGACCAAGCCATTCCAGCTTTCTGTCAATGAGCACAAGATTAGAAGAGCCCTAACCTCATCATCAAAGTCCACTCTTACAGAACGTAGTTGATTGGTAACCATATTAAATTCATTTAAATGATCTGCAACAGACCCACCTTCCGACATCTTCATATTAAATAATCTCTTCATTAGAAATAACTTATTGGACACCGAGGGTTTTTCATACAATTTGGCCAACGCATCCATCAAACCCTTCGTTTTCTTTTCTTTCAAGATATTGAAAGCCACCGATGCTGCCAGGATCATCCGTATCGTTCCTAGAGCCTTTCTGTCAAGAATCTCCCATTCTTCGTCCTTCATGGCCACCGAATTCTTTGCTACTCTGCTCAATGGAAGGAATAGATCCTTATGATATAAATAATCTTCCATCTGCATCTTCCATAACTAGTAGTTTTGGCCATTAAATTTCTCGACCCTAAAATTTCCATCTTCCGACATTTCTCCCACTCGAACCAAGAGCCCTCTTTTCCTGCGAGTTACCTTACGCTCTAATACCAATTGTTAGAAAAACAGGACCGCAGAGCAAAAAAATAAAACAAATGTGGAAACAAAACACAAAAGATACACAATACAAGAGAGACATAGTTTTACGTGGTTCACATAGTGTGGGCTACGTCCACCAGAGAAATTGTCAGGTCCTTCCTTTATTATTATCCAGCAAAATGAAGGAATACAACCTACAACAAAACCTGCTGTAACTTCCTCTTCTTTCTCTCATAGTCTCCTCTCTCAGAATACAATACTCACCAACATACATAGCTGCAATACATTTCCCTCATAAAAGAGGGTTGCCTTCTAGGGAAAAAAACCCTAACATAATCTCTATCATTAGATCTACGACCTTATAATGAACGGTCCAGATTTACAATGAAATTACAATATACTTTTACAAATATGCTGGGGGGGCGCTTGTCCCCAAACCCCCCAACTGGGGGGATAACCCCCCCAGACCCCGCAGAGGGGGTACCCCCCGTCTGCACTCCCCCGTGTGGAAGAGTGTACATAATTCTAGTGTGTAAATACTTCATGGGGTATAAACAAGGCTGAAAGTAAAAGACCTCTAAATCAGGAAGATAATCAAGCTCCACAACCAACATCTTCGCCAGAGACTATGAGTAATTTCTACTCCAAAATGAATTCTTTTGAATGCTTATCTTATATGTCTTATATGTACACGAGGAAGCACCATAAATAGAACAATTCAGGTTGGGAGATCAGTTTCAAGAAGAGTTCAGTCAGGGGGATTATCCCCAAGGAAAGTTCAGTTGGGGGAGCAACCTCGGATGGAAAGATACATTTTCCATTGATGACAAAGACGGAGAGATTTATTAGATGCAGGATAGAAATTCTTGGAGAGAGAGCATAGATGCATGTAGACAGGGGGATCAGCCCAAGGAGATTTCAGTTAGGGGGAGTATCCCCAAAGGGAGATACCCTTTGCCACTTATGTCAAAGGGGGAGAGATATAAACATTGATGAGGAATATAAGCATGAATGTTATCATGACTAAGTGTTTCCATCAATGCCAAAGGGGGATATTGTCAGAATGTTGGCTTAGGTTAATGGGAAGTTGGTATGGATTTTTGGTTGTCATTGATGTCAACCATTCGAGAGTGATATTGTAGATTTATGTTAACCCTTAGTAATTGATGTCAACCCTTGGAGAAAGTCCGGTAGCACAAAGGTTTGGGTAATGGACCCAATTTTGTTTGATGTATAATGGTACGAGTTTTAATATATTTGAAGGTAAGAATATTATATATTGGTAGTACATGCCATGAAATTTTTGGTGGTATGTGGAAGATCACATAACTCCTCACGGTTAGAGAGTTACGACCATGTGAAGTTGGAGAACCCAGGTTTGGGTAATGGACCCAAGTTTGTTTGATGTATAATGGTATGAGTTTAGATATATTTTCATTTAAGACTATTCTAGATGGATATTACATGTCATACCATTTCTGGTGGTATGTGGAATGTCACATAACTCCTCATGGTTTGAGAGTTATGGCCTTACGAATTTGGAAGACCCTCATATGTTAGCTTGAAGCCCCAAAAGGTCAAAGAAGTCAAAGTGTTTGCAAAGAAGAAATTATTTAAATAATAAAGTGAAGTGACAAAGTAAAAAATTATTATTTAAATAATAAATTGAAGTGACAAAGTCAAAGAGGATTATTTAAATAATAAAGTGAAGAGACAAAATCAAAGAGGATTATTTAAATAATAAAGTGAAGTGAGAAAGTCAAGGAGGATTATTTAAATAATAAAGTAAATGGAGAACTTTCTAATTATGGAAAGTGATTATAATAAGGTTAACCCTAAAATGAGGAAAATGGGTTAAGTGGTCAAGTGGATATTGGATACATGGACAAGTGGAAAACTGGGCAAAGTTGGACATAGGTGACTATGTGAACAAAGTGGCTATGTGGACAAAGTGGCCTAGAAGATGTTTCTAAGGAAGCTACTTGAAGATTATAAATAAGAGACAAGTCTCTCTCATTTTAATCACACTTGAGCATATTGAATATCTACAGGTGACTGAGGTAACCAAAGGATATCTAAGCCGAATTTCATAGGGAAGGTGAAGTAAAGAAGGCCGAAATTCAAGGAAGGATAAATTCTTTTGATGATGCTTTCTAAGGTATGTTATTTATAGGTCATCTCACCATTTTTGCAATAATTTTTTTTCTAGAATGATTCAGACCGTGAAATTGGGAGGCCATTGAGGAAACATATCCAATTATCCATGGTACAAATTTCATCTTGTGGGCCATTTTATTTTTGGAGTTACACTCCCTGGAAAATAGGGTTTGTGGTTAGTCCTGAAGCTAATCTAAAATAGGTGTTTCAGATAAAAACGTCACAACTTCTTCATAAAATCTCCAAATTCAGTAAGACCAAATGTGTTTGTTATATTACAGTCTTTATTATTCTATGTAAAATTTTCATATCCATAAAATAAATATTATGTGTGGGGCACGCTCTACAAGTTCGCTCTCTATAATAAGCCAAAATTCAACAAGGTATGCCATTTTTTCTATAACTCCTTTGCTGAGAGGTTCCAAGTAGAGACACCCAGACGAATTTCACAAAACACACTGAATAACATTGTGTACTATTTTCAGATATTTATTCATTATAGGTACATAGTTATGATTATTTCAAGTTAGGGTTGTTGACTAATCAAAAACTAGTCATGTGAGACTAAGGTAAAGTTTGATGAAAATGCTAGTCTCTTGTTGTTAAAGTTAAGGAAGGTTTGTAGGTTGAGGTACAGGTTGGTGCATGGTTGATGCACTTGTTTATGGTACAAGTTGATTACATGTTGTTTGGTACAGGTTGGTGCATGGTTGATGCACTTGTTTATGGTACAGGTTGATTACAAGTTGAGGTACAGGTTGATGCATGGTTGATACAACAACAACCATGGTTGAGGTACATGAATATACAACAACCATGGATGGATAGTATACATCATTTTGTTTCTAGTGGTAGGTGTCACGTCACGTGGATCCTCATGGTTGATGAGAAATGAATTTTTGAAGATGACAAAGTGAATTGAAGAAGGAAGTATAGGTCATCCCTGAAGATAATTAAAGAAAATAATTACAAAATAAGAAAGTGTTAGGTTAGCCCTAATGTTAAAAGGAAGTGACATAAAGGGTATAAATACATCTCATTATATTTTCATTTTTCAACACACACATGTTTTTTAATGAACAAGGAGATATAAGTCAAATTTCAGAGGAAATCTAAAGTAAAGAAGGCCGAATTTCAAGGGAGGATGAAGTCTTTTGGTGATGTGTTCTACGGTATGTTATTTACAAGTCATCTTACCATTTTCTCTATAAATCTTTTTATAGAACAATTTAGATGGTGTAATTTTTATTCTATTGAGAATAAATATCTAGGTAATTGTGGTAAAATTTTCAGCTCTTTATTCGCTACAATTTTGGAGATACACTCTATGGAAGATAGGGTTTTTTTCTAGTATTGAAGCTAGTCATAAACATGTGTTCCAGGTAAGACAATCATAACGTCTTCCTAGAGAATTCAAATGAGGTGGGACCAATTGCATTGGAAAGAGTATGGTCTGTAGTTTCCTATCTACGAATTTCAGAATCTTATGTTAAACATTGAGCGCGGGGCATTCTGTACAAGTTTGATCTCCTGAATAAATCAGAATTGAATAAGGTCTACCATTTTCTCTATAACTCCTTTTTTGGGAGGATTTGAGTGAAAATTGGATGATTTTAAGAGAATACATTGAGTTATATTATCTAAAGGATTATAGTATTCTAAGAAGTGAATAATTAAAGAAGTTGAAGAAGTCTCAGGAAGCATTATCAGGTTCTATGTGATGGTTGGTTGATGGCGATAATTTAATGTAATGTTTTATTATCTCTCATATATTATTGGGTGGAAGGAAGGGGAAAGGATGGAGAGGTCAACTCTCTCTTGATATTGGAGGATTGTATCTTCCTTTTGTATGTTTATCCCTCCCTTTATATTTGGAAGATGTAGCTACCTTTCGAATTCATTACTTCCCTTGAACAATAACTATTTGTTTTTTTTCATATATTGTGCATGGTGTATTGGGTGTATTGGTATAACTCTTCTACTATTGTTCATTTCTCATTGGATATAATTGAATATATAATTTGGTTGAAGTAAAATTTGAAAAAGTTTTAAAATTTTACTTGATACTAATTCACCCCCTCTCAGTATCAACAATTGGTATCGGAGCAGGTTGCCTTCAGAACAATTTAACCACTTAAAGGAAAATCATGAGCAGAGATAGATGACCATGAGAACATTTCAAATTGGATTCAAAGATTTGATGGAAGAAATTATGCATATTGGAGTGATAGAGTGAAAAATTACCTAATATCTTTGCGAGTATATATTTGGTATTCAATTGTAAATGGCTGTGTAATCCCAAATAATGCTCCAACCGATCCAAATGAGAAGAAGCTTATGAGTTGTAATTCAAAAGCCAAACATGTTATTCTAGGAGAATTGTCACCAAACATTTCTATCAAAGTGATGGGATACAACACTTCTAAAGAGGTATGGGACAAACTCAAGAGTATCTATGAAGGTGATCCAAAAGTTAAGCAGGTCAAGCTTCAACGACATAGAGCATAATTTGAAAATTTGAAGATGGATGAAAATGAATATATTGCAACCTATTTTCTTATAGTTAATGAAGTTGTTAATGCTATCAGAGGATTAGGTGAAGATCTCAATGAATCCTTCATTGTGAAAAAAGTGTTGAGATCACTTCTCTTGAAGTATGATGCTAAGGTCTCTGCCATTGAAGAAAGTAGGGACTTGAACAAAATGAAAATGGATGAATTACATGGGTCTCTTATAGAATATGAAATGAGACCAGGTACAGAAAGTGACCAACCAAACAATGAAGCATCCTTTAAAGCCTTAAACAAGACAAAAGACAAGAATAACGACCTTGATGAAGAAATAGCAAATTTTGTAAGAAGGTTCCATAAGGGAACTGGAAGATACAAAGGTAAGTCTCCTCTCAAATGCTTTAACTGTGGTAGAATATGACATATTGTTGAAAACTGCTACTATAAAAAGATAAGTCTCAACAATAAAAAGAGCTTCTACTCCAAGGATGATGACATATCCTTAGATGACAGTGATGAAGAATATAATGATGGAGGAGAAGTCCTGTTCACGGGCCTTAAATCCATTTAACTCAACTGCAGGAACCAAACCCACCACTGAGGCCCAATTAGAATCTGCAGCGTTTAATGGTGGAATGGTTCTCCAGATCTTGCAATCCGACTGAAATAATTGATGGGATTTATGTTTTCTTGTGAAGGCTTTCTCCTTCGTTTCAGATGTTCTCTTTTTGTGTTTTCTCTTAGGTAGGAATGATATAAGATAAAGCCGGTATAAATCAACTATGTGAAAAAGTCAGAACAAACTAAACTATTGGAGAAGAGGTTGATCTTGGGATAACCCTTTACTCTAGCATGCATGCAACGACCATCTACCATAGGCCTAGTACTGATACATTAACCATGTGATTATTCCAATAACAGACTGAGATACAAATTATCAGAAGAAAACATGCATGTGATAAACGATGGAAAGTAAAATAATTCACTCAACTCTAATCATCAATCACATAACAACACAAAGATTCATTTTCATCATTAAAGAAAGAACTGTAAAAAATTGCATCAGATAACTTATCAATAGATTTAATAGCTCTTACTTGTTACTTCATCCATTCATGAGATGAAATAGGAAATAATTCTTCTCCACATCCAATCATACACGCATTTGATGAAAACATAAACTTCTCTCTAGTCCAAAAGGACTTCTCAATTAAAGGCAACTCCGAAATAGTTCTTAACAAAACCAAAAAATGAGAGTTTCTTGCAACAACCATCTACCTCTCACTAATCGGTCGATGCTCTTATTTATAACATAAAAATAACTAAAAATAACAACTAAACTGCAGATAAGAAAAACAAAATTTGCCACATGGCATTCTCTTCAATGAGTTTTTCTAAGATTCATCTCAAGATATCATTTAAGAGGGTGACTCTTCTCGTACTCCGATCACTTGATGAACAGATCCTCAAAGGTTTTGGTGTATGGGAATCTATGTTGCTCCATTGGGGCTTAATTAATATCTCTTATCTCTATCGCATGTTCTCGATACTTGACTAAACTGGCACTTAACTGTTGCAGCATAGCCCGAGCTTTGATCAGGTGTTCCACAAACTGTCACACCTCACCCTGCGTCGTGTCTGTCACCTTTGTTATTTCTTTAGCCCATGATGAATCTTTCTTGGTGTGCGATTTGACTGTGTCACGCAAGTCGACAAAGTCATCGGGCATGCCAAACTCAGGGAATTCGATGTCTTTCATCACCCGATTGATTTTGATCCAGTTTTTCTTGCACTTGGCCCATTTTTATTGCACTTGTCGATGGGGCTCCCAGAACATCTTGACCCAATACTCAATCGATTTCCTTATGCTGTCAATGATGCTTTCCATTAGCACACGGATGTCATGCTCTTCGACGTCTCATCCCTTTTGCACCGCGTTGATATACTCGATTCATTTTGTGGCTTGTTGTGATTTCTCATACCACCTCTCCATATCTTTGCACGTCGCAAGTGCCATGAGGGTATCTTCCAGAAGCTCGGCTATCCTTGCAGTGAATAGGTGTCTTTCATCTATAAACTTGTTGTAGGCCTCCTTGACTTCGCTTCTTAGGTACATTGTGACATGTTCGTGCCCTGGTAGTATTTCTCCAAATGGCACAAATGTTCCAATTCCTTTAGAGAAGTAGTAATATCTTCTTCATCTCTTTTATCCATGTCTAGGGTGGTATTTTTTATTTCCATCCCTATGTCGATGAGTTCAGAGGTCTTAGAATTCTCGGTGTTGATCAAGTTTTCCTCCATGGTGATGAGGATGGAGCGATCTAGAGTGACCCTCCTCTTCTTGGTGGTTCTTTGGATGATAGCATTTCTTTTTCGATCATAAGCGATGGCATGTATGTTGGCTACTTCGTCCACGAGTTCGAGAATCTGTTGATCCCCCCATGTGAGTGTATTTCCTAGACTCTCGATGGTATATACTTGTTCAAGGCTAGGTTATCGAACTTCCTCCCTGTGTTCTGAAGGCTCAGCTTCTATCTGTCGCTCATTGGGGGTTTGATTATCAATTGAAAATGAGGCATCGGGGGTATGCTTGGTACTTACTTGATCATCGGTCGTTGAAACACCGATTTCCTGCTATGGAACTTCCTTATTTTGTTTGCCCGACCTCGGTCTGTCTTTTGGACTATCCACTTGTGTTTTTGGTGCATTGGGCAGCTCAGTGTCTAAGACACTCTTGATTTCATTTTCGGTCTGTGGGAGCCCTTGAATCTGAGAATCGAGAACCGGGGAATATGTCTTCTCTATCTCTTTTTCCTCCTCAATACGCCCAGGGGTCACAAGGGACACCTCCGGGCTCTCATCATCATCATATATTTCTATCAGCTCGCTTAAGGGGTTTGATGGAATTTTCCTCCCTGATGTTCTGACTGCCTCTGGTTGAATCGAAACACCTTTCGACAATCCCGCCAGTGGAATTGTAAAATCAGGGTCATCTAACCCAGTAATGTCATCAAGGTCTATGGATTCAGGACCCCTTGAGCCCGTCTAACTTCTATCTAGATTGTCTACAGGGATCCCTATCATGTTTATGAGGTTCGGGTCATCTTGCAGTTGATCACTAATTTTTTGCGCATGCTATAACATGAGTAACCCCCTCTCCCGCGCGTCCTGAGCCATGGGGGTACCTATACTTTGCACCGGGCTACCTGGGGAATTCCTGCTTCTTCGGTCTCCACCTGGGGAACTACTGCTTCGGCCGCTGGAATTTCTTCTTTGGATATAAGGGCCTCTTGACCTGATTGTTCTATGGTAGTTTCTTGTTCATCCAGACTCATGGATCTGAAATTGGTCATATTGGGATCGACCATTCGTGCCACCACCTCGTCCCAGTCCTAGGCATTTTATGTGAAAATCGCATCTTTGAATTTGTCATGCAAATATGGCCAGAAGGAAGACACTTGAGAGGAATGTTTTAGGACTAGACCCTTTGGGTCATGCTTGCAGAACCTGTCAGTCTCAAATTGAAACTCTAATTGGTTCAACCCTTCTTGTTTGGCTTAGGTAGTGTCTTTCACTAGGTAGAAGTCGTCATGGAATCAATACAGTATAAACACTCACTTCTTATCTTTGACTAGGGTAGCGTTGTAACCTTGCAGGATGGTCTAGTAGCAGATCTCTCTCACCACAAGCCGGTTAGGGACATGTGCTGGTAAGAGATGAGGTGCTCTAGTGGCCCCGAATACGCTAATGTAGGTATTGCGTTCATCCAAATACTAGTGCCCGACCTTGGATATAACCTTTTTGGCCACATTTGATAGTCTTGGACACTCTTTCTTGAAAATAATGAAATGAATGTGTGCGATGAATTCATCGCAGATGAGGGAGTAGTATTTTTTGTACCTGTTCTCCCACAGTATGTTGAAATACACATGGATCGGCAGCTCCGCGACGTGCTAGCTTAAGTTCATGACTGCGAAGACATTTTTGGCATAGATGATGTCCAACAAGTATGATGCCATATAGAAGGCTGGAGTATCCCCTTCTTTTGGTGTCTGAGTCTGTTGTATGAATATGCTCAACTTCTTTGAAATGATGGCTCCCTAATTGAAGCCACTCCCGGAGATAACTACTTTGTACGCTAGAAGCATCCATGCCTTTGAAAACCTGGAGAAGACTTTCTCACCATACAACCGAAAAATGAATGCCATTAAGAATATGTATGGTTCTCTTAGGATGGTTGTTTGGTACCATCCATAGGTTCAGTTGGTGAATTTCTTATCTTCTCACCACCATGAGGCCATCACCTATCTCGTGTCATGGCGCTCATAAAATTTTACAACGAAATCAATATTTAGTCTCTCCTACGGGTCTCTAAGGTTGTAGTACTTTTTGACCTACACCAGAAGGAAAAATTTGACACATCCACCATTGTCATCATTGATTAGACAGTTCTGCATGTCCGTGTGGTCGATGAGCCATTGCAGCAAATCTATGCAGGGAAACACCGGGGTTATGCTTGCTACCATGTGAAGGTATGATAGTCAGATATTCAGGAATACCTGGTCGTCGAGCACTCTCACATATGAGTCACTATGTGGGGTGTATTCATGTAATTCCTCTCGGTTGATCTTATTGCAGATTTCTCCCCATTCCGGGAGTGTCGTCTTGGTCCTTATGCTAGCCTCTATGTCTTTGAAGGCTAGAGGTTGAATGAAAGCCTTATTGGTGGTTGTTTTTATAACCAATTCTGGTCTTGGAGAGAATTATAGATGTTTCTCCACCCCTGAAGAAGAGCCTTCTCTGACCTCTGGTTATTTATCTTCAGAGATCGCCTGCTGGTTGGTTTTTGTGGAGGCATTTTTTATGCAATCGAGAAAATCATTTAGAGCCTACGTACAGAACAATATTGGACACAAGCGTATATATGAAGTGAAAACATGAAAATTCAGACTGGTACATACCTGTAATGCTTGCTAAATGTAGTTGTTTTGATTCTCATGGGGTCTCAGAAGCTTTTGAATTTCTTGATGGATTCCCTGGACGCTATGAATATACTTTGCACACATAATGGTTTTCTTTACAATGGCCCAAGAGAATTTAAACAGGGAATGAACTTACCGTGTCATATAAACCAATTAATTCGGGTGATGAGTGGACTCCAAACAAATCTTTTGTTGAATATTTGCAACATAAATTCATCATGGGTTGACGGCGGAGGCACAGAGGGTGGTGCGTTGAATCAGTAATTTCAAATGGTTGTTTTGATTCACGCACGAAATCAAAACTAATGCGAGATTTGGTATTAATTAACAACTTAAAATCTCAGAATCTAATTGTATATAGCTATAAAATGTCCCATCGTGTCTCTTTCTCAATGGGTGAATTAGGGATCGATGATGTGCTATGGATGTTATCATTGATATCCTTTCTCTGAAAACCTTCGACATCGATCAACTTCATCATACAGTGCTGACGTGGAAAACTGACTCAGAGGTATGACTTGGACCTGAGGAACCAAAGTGACTCGGGGTTGATCTAGGCCGTACAGTTTCTCCAGTCAAGAAAAGACACGTGGCGTTAAAGACTAGTAACTTAAAATGCGCATATTATACGGAGTTGGTGATGTCTTCAAGTTGTGTGTTCTTAAACTAAACCTGGGATCGCCGATGCCGAAAAGGTATCAGGGATCGGGGATCGGGGATAAACCTATCAAGCATTTTCCTTTGGGTTAGCGTCTTCGAAAAACTGTTGACGCTGAAACGCTTCAGGAATCGATGATCGGGTAAAACTCCTTAGCATAGTCACAATGTTCGTTGTGATTCGGTTTTCTTTGATTATGACAAGCACGTAAGGTATCAGCTATCAGCGATATCGTTTCCTTTTTTCTTAACATTCACTCCCTTCACCTTTTACCGATGCCGAAGGGGATGGGCTATTGGAAATGTCCATGTGTGATTCTTGTCATGAAACAAACTTCCATTTCGTCGATACCGATGAATATTGGCGCTCGACGATCGAGGATTTCAGAGTGATTCCTTTTCACCTTCTAATTTCTTTCGATGCCAAATTTGCGAGCGCGTTGGGTGAAGTGTTTTGGTTGTTGATTCCTTATTTAAGTGTCAATCCCTTTTAATTAATGGGTTTTTATAGAGTTACAAAAACCTGAATAGTTGATGAGAGTAAAGAGAAAAAGAAAAGACAAAACATTTCTCAAAAGGAAAATTGAATTCAGACAGTGCAAAGATCAAGTGGTACCCAAAAAGTGAAAAAATTGACATAGGATTTTTAGGGCGTCTTGAGTGCTCAAAAACTGGTGACTTATTGGGTGAAAGACGAAACTTTTTTCCTTCCTTGGGATCGGCTGATGCAAAGGATGATTAGGAACTTAACTGGTTTTCATTGGAGCTTATTTTACCTTTGCATTTGGAATTTCCCCGGTTGATGCATCTGGGCCTGCCTGTGGGGTTTTTTTAATCTTTATTCCACCTTATTTTCTTGTAACCTTGACTCATGCCTTGTTTTGAAAATATTCCAATAAAGATTTCACTAGAACTTGGCCTTTTAGTTTCCCTCATTCATCTTCTATGGTGTTGCTCCACTGCCAGCGAGCGTCCATAGCCACGACGGAGTCACCCCGACATCACAGACCTTGCTCTGCTACCAACGAGTGTCCATAGTCCCGGTAGAGATATATGCATACCCTCTCCTACTGTGCGCTCATTTGTTATAGTTGAATTTTATTTCGACAGAATGAATTGAGTGAGCGGGAGAGGAGGACGTCTGTTATTTGAAAAAAATATGAGGTGGTTAAGGTGAAATTCACTAGATCTGTCTCTGAGGTACATGTAGTCCTTTCCATCTTTCCTTTTTTCCCTTAAGGTATTACCAAACCACTAAGCACACACCTCCACATTTCTCCAAGGTTGTTCATCTACGCAGGTTAGATAGATAATCCCTTGAAACAACTGCAAGTCCTTCAACGTTCCTTCTGTTCATATGTGAGTGTCAATTTAGGAAGAGAGTTTTCTATGTCACATGATTTGACGTCAACCATTGTCTTGCTAAAAACAAATTTTCAAAGCTCAGAGGCACGATCAATTAGATAAAACAAAAGTATAAATGTAGAAAGAAAAATCGATGCATCTAGAATAGACACAGAAGATAATTTTTTTTAGTTTTTTTTAATGAAAATATTGTTTTAGGGCTTGTCCATTCACTACGAGAGCGTCAGGTTTCCCCCTCATATTCTGTAGTCCATATGTGCCTAACCCAATATTCTTGGATACCTGGAACGGTTTGAGCCATAGATTTTGAAATTTAGAATGTTTTCCTTTAGGCTCATTTACTCTGTCCCACTTCAGGACTAAGTCTCCCACTTCAAAATTCTTCTCTTTAGCCTTATGCTTATCAAACCACCTTTTAACTATCTGTTGGTGGGCTATGAATTTTGACTTAGCTTTCTTCCTTTCTTCTTCTAACATGAGCAGGGTGTCAATTCTTTGTTGTAAGATTGATGAGGGCTACCCTATGGACTCCTGAGCAAGTTGAAGAGATGGGAGGTATACCTCGTTCGGGAGAATGGCTTCTTATCCGTACACTAGAAATTATGGGGAATTTCCTATATCTTCCTTGGGTGTCACTCTATCTATCCATAGAGCGTTATGGAGTAGATTATGCCAATTCCTCTGGTTGTCTGCAACCGTTTTCTTCAATATTGTCACTAAGTTCTTATTATTTGATTCTACCACTCCATTTCCTTATGAATAATAATTTTTGGAGTATATAATCATGATTCCTTTGTCCAGGGAAAACTCTGTTAATAAGGTGGAAGAAAAATAAGCTGCATTTTCAAAAATAAGAACAAAAGGGACACCAAACCTCGTGATTAGTTGTTGTTCTATGAATTGGATTACTACCTTCTCATTTACATGAGTCAGAGGGATGGCCTCTGCTCATTTAGTGAAATAATCATTGGAAGTAAGTATGTACTTGTGTTGTTTTGAAGAGCTTGGTGTAATCTCTCCTATGATATCTAACCTCCATTGCTCAAAATGCCTAGAAACTACCACCAGTTGGAGTGGGACAACTTCTCTCTTCTCCCTCCCAGTGCTTATTTGAAAAGTTTTACAGTTTCAAGCATATGTGTGAGCGTCTTTGAACAAGGTGGGCCAGTAATAACCAGCTCTTAATATCTTATGAGCGGTGGTGTTTCCCGCAAAATGTCCACATGCAGGGCCATCATGGAGCTCCTTCAAAACTTTGTCTGCATCTTCATGTTTGGGGCATCTTAAAAGTACCCCATTGTAGTTAACCCAGAAGATGACTTAATTTATGAGGCAATATTGTGCATATTTTAGCTTGAGATCTATCCTTTCCCTAGGGTTTAGGTTTTCTGGGAAAGTCCCATGTTCCAGGAGATAGGTCAATTTCTCATACCAATAATATTTCCCCGGGGAGATGTATGAATCTTTGCCGCACCATAATTCCATTTCATTCTCCATTTCAGGGTCTTCATTTACTTGGTCCTGAGCTTCTACTGCCAGTTTGCATAACCCTTGTCCTTTAACAAGTTTAGTTGATTTTAAATCTAGATAAAATTATTGAACCACTGCCATCCAGTTTCCTCTTCTTTCCCCCATCTCCTGTTGAGTAAATATGGATCAGACTGCAATATGAGGCATGATCACTTTGGTGTGGTTCTTGAGGATGTAAGATTCGAAGTGTTTGACTGCCTTATATACTGCATAGGCTTGTTTATCTATAGCATGGTAATTTAGTTAGACACCTTGGAGTTTAGTGCTCATGAATGACACTGGGGCTTCATTTTTATCCTCATCAACCCGAGTTAATACTGTAACTAATGATTGGTTGGAGGCAAAAGTATAGAGGAATAAATCTTTTTTGAAATTGGGGCTTTGCAGTACTGGGGCTTGAGAGATTGCAATTTTGATCTTGTTGAAAGCCTTATTTTGTTCATCATCCCACTTAAACTCAACATCCTTATGAATCATTTTTTGTAAGGGTTTGATAGTTTCCGCAAAATCAGGGGTAAATTTGCTCACAAAATTGATTTTCCCGAAGAACAAACGCATTGCCTTTTTGTTGTGAGGTAATGGAGGATCAGATATAACCTTAATTATTTCCAGGTCTATGTGGATGCGTTATTGAGATATAATGTGGCCTAACAACTTACCTTCCTCAACACCAAAAATAGTTTTCTTAGGGTTTAAGAATATGTCGTATTTCCTACACCTTTCAAAAAACTGGGTTAAGTGTTGGATTTGATCTTCCCAATTCTTTGAGTACATGGTCATGTCATCTATGTAGACTACTATAGACTTGTTTATTGGTCCCTAAAATTCTACATCCATGGCCCTCTGAAAGGTTTCTCCTGCATTGATTAACCCAAAAGGCATGCGTTTATAAGCAAAGGTTCCCCACTTGGTCTAGAAGGTAGTATTCAAGTGGTCTTCTTCTGAAACTAGAACTTGGTTGTACCCTGAGAAACCATCTAGTAAGGAGAAAATTTTAGATCCAGACATGGTCTATAGGAGTTTCTCCATTGGTGGGACTCAATAGTTTTCATTTTTTGAATCTCTGTTGAGATTTCTAAAATCTATGCATAGGCAAATCTCCCCAGAATGTTTCCTTACATGAACTAAATTAGTTACCCATGCAGAGTGTCTAACCTAGAAGATAATCTTGGCATCTAATATTTTCTTTAACTCTTGATACATGAGAGGTTCCAGGGAAGGGTGATACTTCCGGAGCTTCTTTTGGAAAGGTTTCACCTCAATTTTTAACAAGATAGTGTGTTGAGTGATACGGGTATTGTAAGTTTTCAGATCTCGGTAGCACCATGCAAAGACATCTTGGTATTGTCTAAAATGTTTGAGGTAGGACTTCTTTTCCTCTTTAGATATTTCCTTTCCGAGGTTTACATTTTTTTGTGTTGTCCGGGGTTCCAAGATTTATAGTTTCATGCATGGGACAGGAACTACTAATCTTCATGTTTTTTGACCCCTTAAATCATTCTTTTAAGTCAAAAAGGTTTTCTAAATTATCTACTCCCTTTGGTATCATCTGAGACTTTTATTTGTCAATCAACTGATTTGTATGAGGGTCAGTTTTCATTTATTGTTCCTGGAATACTTCATCGTCAATGTCCAAGTATTTAAAATTGTCTTGATTGGTCAAAATTTTTATAATTTGTTCATCTCCTTCGAAAACCTTCCAATTGGAAATATTGTTGGGAACTGAGGGTTTATATAGAAACTCTACAATGAACCAAGAAGCGTCATAATCCTCTAGAGGTGATAGCCTTGAGGCGGTGGTGGACAGAGAATCAACAAGAATGTTCTTCACTCTTGGGATTGTAGTGATGTTGAAAGCTCTAAAATGTTCTATTAGCCTGTGCACTTCCTGTTGGTAATTCATCAGGTGTGGAGAATTGCAATGTATAGTATTTTTTATCTGTGTGACAATGATTCCAGAGTCTCCGAAAAACTTCAATTCTTGGGCGTTCAGGTCTATGGCTTTCTTTAACCCTTGTACCAGATCTTCATATTCAACAGTGTTATTTGTGCATTTGAATTCTAGTCTACAAGACAGGAAATGTCATTTTCCCTTCAGATAAATAAGGATACACCCTACTCCTAACCCTTCTTGCAATTTATATCCATAAAAATATAAGCTCCAAACTTGTGGGCGAAATGTATCAATTTCCTCTTTCCCATTACTTTCCTCTTTTCCTCCTGTCAGTTTCATGATTTCTAATGTAGGTTCTTGGCAGAAGAGGGTTTCTTCTACCGTTGTCGGAAACTCCTCTCAAAAAATTATTTCGGAGTTCTGAGTAAGAGGGACATCATATGAGAGAGGGGAGAAGTTCCCGAAGTAGGAATCATAAGAATAATTGCCTAGCACCGAGAAATCTACTGATGAGGGTTCGTTTAGGGTTTCTAGGTCAATGAAAGTATGTTTTAGATACCTTTCCCTATTAATTCTAATCATATTTTTGTGTCCCTTGAAAGGTAGCCAAAGGTGTTCCCATTCTGTACTAAAGTATCTATTTAACTTCTCATACCAATATCGGCTTAATAATAACCCATAAGATTTTGGGATATCTACTACAATGATGTTAATCACTTGCACAAACTTAGGATGTGTCGCTATTCTAATCATTACATGTTTGAGTTCTCCCATGACCTTCACCTAGGTTCTGTCTAGTTGTATTACATGTTTATCACTTTTGAGAGGGACTGCGTTTAGTTTTTTGAAAATAGACAGTGGAATAACATTAGAGGATGCTCATGAATCGACCAAACAGTTATGGAGTTTTTTGTTAAAGACTTCGAATGTTAAAAGGAAAGGTGGGACAAAAGGTTTTCCCTTCTTATCTTCAGAGCAGGCATTCACAGTTAGTTTATTCCTTGGGTCTGTGGGAGTTAGAATCCCCTCTTGATGAGTTCTTCTTGTAGGATTCTCTACTGATTTCAAATCTGGTAACAAAAAGTCTTTTTGTCGAGGGATCCTACATATATCCATAACTGATACATTAGCCTTCATCTTCTACAAATCTTCTACTATGTTGTAATCTATCTTAGGAAATTCTCGAGTTTAGATGTTTATACAGATTCTTCGGGGAGAAAAAGGTGTTTTAGGGTGATCAAAAGTTGATCTTCCTCCCAAAATTTGGGTCGTAGTAAGGTCATTTGAGATAGGTTGACCCCTACTTCATTTTTACATAGCCAAGACTTCTGAAGGTGATTCTTAAACCTCAAACTAGTCATTGAAAGGCATAGCTAGGTCAAGATCCCATATCAGCATGGTTGTTTCTTCTGGTGGAGCAATTTATTCCTGATCGACAATATTCATACTAGAACCACTTGATTTTTTGATCAGGGAGACTTCATATAGAAACCAGTTGGCCATCAATTTCATGGCATGCATCCATTGAGGGAAGTTTCTTTCAGAGGGTTTCTCTTGGTGATAAGTGCAGAAAGAGTTGGGAACTACATTTCCCAGATCAATGTTTAGGTTGGCTATGGGAGGTTCAATTTCTTTGAACGGTGAATTCCTTTTAAAGAAAGGCTTATAGGGCCTCTGGCCTTGGTTTCCCTCCCTTGCACTTCTCTTCATGTCTATGATTTTGTTTCATAGTTTTTTGACCATGCATTGTAGGTCTTCTATTTCCCCGCTTCCCTTGTCCGAATCTTGTTCTATTAGTTTCCCTGGGGTCTAGTAAGCAATAGCCCTCTCCTAGGAGGAGGTTGAACATCTTTCTTAACTAAAGAGACCTAGCCTTCTTTGCATCCTTTCATTTGGAACTCTATTTTTTTGTCTTCTTCAAAATTCTCAGCTAAGGTTAGTTTGGCAGCCCTCTTTAAAAACATGGAAATAGAAGTTGGGAGAGAATTAGCGTATACTTCGATCTGCAACTCCTGGGTAGGTTTGGCTTCAGGATGGAATTTAACTCAACAGAAGGAACCAAACCCACCATCGAGGCCCAATTATACTCTATAGCATTTGATGGTGGAATGGTTCTCCAGATCTTGCGATGGGATTTACGTTTTCTTGTGAAGGCATTCTCCTTCGGTTCAAATGTTCTCTTTTTGTGTTTTCTCTTAGGTAGGACTGATATAATATAAAGCTGATATAAACCAACTAGGTGACAAAGTGGGAACAAAATAAACTATTGGAGAAGAGGTTGAGCTTGGGATAACCCTTTACTCTAGCATGCAGGCAATAACTGTCTACCACAGGCCTAGTACTAATATGTTAACCGTGTGAGTATTCCAATTACTGACTGAGCTACAAATTATCAGAAGAAAAAATGCATGTGATAAATGATGGCAAGTAAAATAATTCACTCAACTCTAATCATCAATCACATAACAACACAAAGATACATTTTTATCATTAAATAAATAACTGTTAAACATTCCATCAGATAACTTATCAATAGATTTAATAGCTCTTACTTGTTACTGAATCCATTCATGAGACAAAATAGGAAGTAATTATTCTCCACATCCAATCATAAACACATTTGATGAAAACATAAACTTGTCTTTGGTCCAAAAGGACTTCTCAATTAAAGGCATCACCGAAATAGTTCTTAACAAAATAAAAAATGAGAGTTTCTTGCAACAACCATCGACTTCTCACTAATCAGTTGATGCTCTTATTTATAACATAAAATTAACTAAAAATAACAACTAAAGTGCAGATAGGCAAAACAAAATTTGCCACATGGTATTATCTTCTATGAGGTTTTCTAACATTCATCTCAAGATATCACTTAAGAGGGTGACTCTTCTTGTACTCCGACCAGTTGATGAACAGATCCTCGCAAGTGTTGGTGTATGGGAATCTATCATGGATGATTTTAGGGGCTAAATTTCACTCATGGGATAATTTTTTATGGTTTTTCCAAAAATGATTAGCTATTTTAAAAATGATTAGCCCAAATTCTATAGGATAAAATTATTTTACCTTAAAAATAACCAAAATTTTATAAAAACTATATAAAATACTTAGAAATTTGAATATTTTTAAAAACATATTGTCAAACATTTATAGTTGACATATGAAGTATTAGTAAGATTCGCCAAGGTTTCTACATTTTAAAATAAATTTACATCCTTAAAATCATCCTTGGAATCTACGCTGCTCCATCGGGGCCGAGTGAATCTCTCTTATCTCTACCACATGTGCTCGATACTTGACTAAACTTGCACTTAACTGTTGCATCATAGACCGAGCTTTGATTGGGTGTTCCATAAACTTTCCCACCCGACCTAGCATCGTGTCTGTCACCTTTGCTATTTCTTCGGCCCATGATGAATCTTTCTCGGCGTGCGATCTGAATATGTCGCACAAGTCGACAAAGTCATCGGGCATGCCAAACTCAGGGAGTCCGATGTCTTTCATCACCCGATTGATTTTGATCCAGTTTTTCTCGTACTTGGACCATTTTTCTTGGACTTCTTGATGGGGTTCCCAGGACATATTGACCCAATACTCAGTTGATTTCCTTATGTGGTCAATGTTGCTTTCCATTATCACCCAGATGTCGTGCTCTTCAGCTTCTCGACCCTTTTGCACCGCGCTGATATACTCTCTTCTGTCCGTGGATTGTTGTGATTTCTCATACCACCTCTCCATATCTTTGGACATCGCAAGTTCCATGAGGGTATCATCTTGAATATCGACTATCCTTGTAGCGAATAGGTGTCGTTCATCTGTAAACTTGTTGTAGGCCTCCTTGAATTCACTTCTTAGGTACATTATGGCTTGTGTGGTGTCTTGGTAGTATTTCGCCAAGTGGTGAAAATGTTCCAATTCCTTTAGAGAAGCAACCAACTCTTCTTCATCTCTTTTATCCCTATATAGGGTGGCATATATGATCGCCATCCCTACGTCGATGAGTTCAAAGGTCTTAGAATGCTCGGTGTTGATAAGGTTTTCCTCTGTGGGGATGAGGATGGAGTGATCCAGAGTGATCCTCCTCTTCTTGGTGGTTATTTGGAAGATAGCCTTCCTTTTTTGATCATAATCGATGGCATGTATGTCGGCTACTTTGTCCACAGGTTTGGGAATCTACTGATCTCCCCATGTGAGTATATTTCCTAGACTCCCGATGGTATATACTTGTTCAATGTTGGGTTCTCGAACTTCCTCCCTATGTTCTGAAAGCCTGAATTCTTTCTGTCACTCATCGAGGGTTTTATTATCAAATGAAACTGAGGCATCAAGGGTATGCTAGGTACTTACTTGATCATCGATCATTGAAAAGTTGACTCCCTGCTACGAAACTTCATCATTTTGTTTGCCTGACCTTGACCCGTCTTTCAGACTATCCACTTGTGTTTGTGGTGCATTGGGCGGCTCAGTGTATAAGACAATATTTACTTCTTGTTAGTTCTATGGTATCCCTTGAATCTGAGAATCGGGAACCGAGGAAGATGTCTTCTTTGGCTCTTTTTCCTCCTCAATACGCACAGGGGTCACAAGGGACACCTCCGGGCTCTCATCATCATCATATATTTTTAACACCTCTCTTAAGGGGTTTGATGGACTTGTCGTCCATGATGTTTTGACTGCCTCTAGTTGAACTGAAACACTTGTCGGCGATCCGGCCAGTGGAATTGCAAACTCAGGGTCATCCAAACTAGTAATTTCATCAAGGTCTATGAATTCAGGACCGCTTGGGCGAGTCTAACTTCTATCCGGATTGTCTGCAAGGATCCCTCTCATGTTTATGAGGTCCGAGACATCTTGTAGCTGATCAATTATCCGTTGCACATGCTCTAACATGAGTAAACCCCTCTCCCACACATCCTAATCCATGGGGGTACTTCTACTTTACACCAGGCCTACCTAGGGAATTCTTGCTTCTTCGACCGCCACTTGGGGAACTGCTTCTTTGGCCACTAACATTTGTTCTATGGCGCTAAGGGCCTCTTGACCTGATTTTTCTATGGTCTTTTCTTGTTCGTCCAGATTCATGGCTCTAAACTTGGTCACCTTGGGATCGACCATCCGTGCCACCACCTCATCCCAGTCCTGGGCATTTTCTATGAAGATCTCCTCTTCGAATTTGTCATGGGCATATGGCCAGTAGGATGACACTTGAGAGGCATGTTTTAGGACTAGAACCTTTGGGTCGTTCTTGCAGAACCTGTCGGCCTGGAATCAAAACTATAATTGGTTTAGCCCTTCCTACTTGTCTTCGACAGTGTCTTTCACTAGGTAGACAACGACATGGAATCCATACGATATAAATGCCTACTTTTTATATTTGACTAGGGTAGCATTGTAAACTTGTAGGATAATATGGTAGCATATCTCTCCCACAACAAGCCAGTCAGGGACATGTGATGGTAGGTGATGAGGTGCTCTGGTGGCCTCAAATACCCTAATGTAGGTATCGCATTCATCTAGATACCAGTGCCCGACCTTGGATGTAACATTTTGGATGCAACCAATAGTCTTGGACACTCTTTCTTGAAAAGAATAAAATGAATGCATGCGATGAATTCATCGCATATGAGGGAGTAGGATTTATTTTACCTGTTCTCCCATAGGATGCTGAAATACACATGGACCAGGAGCTCCGCGACATGTGGCCATCTTAAGTTCATGCCTGCGAAGACGTTTTTGTCGCACATGATGTCCAAAAAGTATGACGCCATATAGAAGGATGGAGTCTCCCCTTCTTTTGTTGTTCGAGCCTGTTGTATGCAGATGCTCAACTGTTTTGAAATGATGGCTCCCCAATTGAAGCCGCTCCCAAAGATAGCTACTATGTATGCTAGAGGAATCCACGCCTCTGAAAATCCGGAGCATTCTTTTTCACCATACAACTGATAGATGAGTGTCATTAAGAAGATGTATGGTTCCCTTAGGCTGGTCATTTGGTACTATACGGAGGTCTAGTTGGTGAATTTCTTATCTTCTCGCCACCACGAGGCCATCACCTGGCTGGTGTCATGGTGCTCATAAAATTTTATAAAAAAATCAATATTCAGTCGCTCCTCCGGGTCTCTAATCTTGTAGTACTTCTGGACCTCCACCAAAAGGAAAACTCCAACACATCCACCATAGTCATCATTGATTAGGCACTTCTTCATGTCCATGTGGTTGATGAGACATTGCAGCAGCTCTATGCAGGGAAACATCGGGGTTCTTCTTGCTACTATGTGCAGGTACGATTGTCAAATATTTGGGAATACCTGGTCTTCGAGCGCTCTCACATATGGGTAGCTGTGTGGGGTGTATTCAGGGAATTCCTCCTAGATGATATTCTTGAATATTTCTCCCCAATGTGGGAGTGTCGTCTTCATCCCTATTCTATGCTTTGTGTCTCTGAAGGCCGAAGGTTGAATGAAATCCTTCTTGGTGGATGTTTTTATAACCAGTTATGGTCTTGGAGCGAACTCTAGTTGTTTCACCACCCCTAGAGAAGAACCTTCTCCAACCTCTGGTTCCTTTAGCTTCGATGCTCTCGGCGATCCCCTGGTGGTTGGTTTTCGTAGAGGCATTTTTCTTGCAATCAAACAAATTGTTGAGAGCCTATGTATAGAAAAATACTCGACACAACCATATATATGAGTGAAAACATAAAAATTCAGACTGGTACATACCTGTAACGCTTGCTAAACCTGGTTGTTCTGATACTCATGGGGTCTCGAAATATTTTGAATTGCTTGATGGATTTTATGGATGCTTTGAAACTCCTTTGCATGCATACTAGTTTCCTTTACTTTGCTTCTTAGATACACTGCGGACTATGTAGTGTCCTGGTAGTATTTCTCCAATTGGAAGAAAATTTCCAATTCCTTTAGAGAAACAACCATCTCTTATTCATCTCTTTTATCTGTGTCTAGGGTGGCATCTGTGATCACCATACCTACAACGATGAATTTATAGGTCTTAGCATGCTCGATGTTGATCAATTTTTCCTTCGTGGTAATGAGGATGGAGCGATCCAGAGTGATCGTCCTCTTCTTGGTGGTTCCATGGAAGATAGCCTTCCTTTTCCGACCATAATCGATGGCATGTATGTCGGCTACTTCGTCCATGGGTTTGGGAATATGTTGATCCCCCCTTGTGAGTGTATTTCCTTGACTCCCGATGGTGTATACTTGTTCAGGGATGGGTTCTCAAACTTCCTCTCTGTGTTATGAAGGCCCGGCTTCTGTCTGTCGCTCATCATGGGTTTTATTATCAATTGAAACTGAGGCATCAGGGGTATGCTTGGTACTTGCTTGATCATTGGTTGTTGAAACGTAGATTTCCTACCGCAAAACTTCCTCATTTTGTTCACCCGACCTAGGCCCGTCTTTCATATTGTTCACTTGAGTTTGTGGTTCATTGGGCAGCTCAGTGTCCAAGACACTCTCGACTTCTTTCTTGGTCTATGGGAGCCCTTGAATCTGAGAATCGGGAACCAGGGAAGATGTATTCTCTGGATCTTTATCCTCCTCAATGAGCACAGGGGTCACAAGGGACAACTCTGGGCTCTCATAATCATCATATATTTTTATCAGATCTCTTAAGGGGTTTGATGGACTTGTCCTCCCTAATTTTATGACTACCTCTAGTTGAATTGAAACACCTGTCGGTGATCCAGTCAGTGGAGTTTCAAAATTAGGGTTGTCTAACCTAGTAATTTCATCAAGGTCTATGAATTCAGGACCTCTTAGGCCCATCTGACTTCTATCTGGATTGTCTGCAGGGAGCCCTGTCATGTTTATGTGGTCCAAGTCATCTTGCAGCTGATAAATTAAATGTTGCAAATTCTCTAACATGAGTAACCCCCTCTCCCACACATCTTGATCCATAGGGGTACCTCTACTTTGCACTGGGGCTACCTAGGGAATTCATGCTTCTTCAGTCGCCACCTGGGGAACTGCTGCTTCAGTCGATAACATTTCTTCTCTAGATCTGAGGGCCTCTTGACTTGAATGTTCTATGGTCATTTCTTGTTCATCCAAACTCATGGATATGAAATTGGTCATATTGGGATCGACCATTCATGCCACCACCTCGTCCCAGTCCTGGGCATTTTCTGTGAAGATCTCGTCTTCAAAATTGTCGTGGCCATATGGTCAGGAGGATGACACTTGAGAGTCATGTTTTAGTACTAGACCCTTTGGGTCATCCTTTCAGAACCTATTAGTCTAGAATCAAAACTCTAATTGGCTCAACCCTTCCTGCTTGGCTTGGGCAGTGTCTTTCACTAGGTAGAAGCCGAAATGGAATCCATATGGTATAAACACTCAGTTCTTATTTTTGACTAGGGTAGCATTGTAACCTTGTAGGATGGTCTGGTAGAAAATATCTCCCACCACAAGCTGGTCAGGGACATGTGCTAGCAGGAGATGAGGTGCTTTGGTGGCCCCGAATACCCTAATGTAGGTATCGCGTTCATCTAGATACCAGTGACCGACCTTGGATATAACCTTTTTGGCCGCAGTTGATAGTCTTAGACACTCTTTCTTGAAAAGAATCAAATGAATGTGTGCGATTAATTCATTGAAAATGAGGGATTAGTATTTTTTGTACCTATTCTCTCACATGATGTTGAAATACACATGGACCGAGAGCTCCGTATTGTGCCAACTTAAGTTCATGTCTGCGAAGAAGTTTTTGGCGCACATGACGTCCAACAAGTATGATGCCATATAGAAGGCTGGAGTCTCCCCTTCTTTTGGTGTCCAAGCCTGTTGTATGCATATGCTCAACTTCTTTGAAATGATGGCTCCCCAATTGAAGCCACTCCCAGAGATAACTACTTTGTACGCTAGAGGCATCCACACCTCTGAAAACCTGGAGCAGTCTTTCTCACCATACAACTGACAAATGAGTGCCATTAAGAAGATGTATGGTTCTCTTAGGTTGGTTTTTTGGTACCAATTAGAGGTCCAGTTGGTGAATTTATTATGTTCTCACCACCATGAGGCCATCACCCGACTGGTTTCGTGGTGCTCATAAAAGTTTACAACGAAATTAGTATTCAGTCACTCCTCCAGGTCTCTAAGCTTGTAGTACTTATGGATATCCATCGGAAGGAAAAAATATGACACATCCACCATCGTCATCATTAATTAGGCACTTCTGCATGTCCATGTGGTCGATGAGCCATTGCAACAACTCTATGTAGGGAAACACTAGGATTCTTCTTGCTACCATGTGCAAGTACGACCGTCAGATATTCAGGAACACCTAGTCGTCAAGCGCTCTCACATATGGGTCATTGTGTGGGGTGTATTCAAGGAATTCCTCCTGACTGATATTATTGAAGAGTTCTCCCCAATGTGGGAGTGTCTTCTTGGTCCCTATGCTATCCTCTGTGTATCCGAAGGGCAGAGGTTGAATGAAATCCTTCTTGGTGGTTTTTATAACTGGTTCTGGTCTTGGAGAAAATTCTTGTTGTTTTACCACCCTTGGAGAAGAGCTTTCTCCGACCTCTACTTCCTTTAGCTTCGACTCTCTCGGAGATCCCTTGGTGGTTGGTTTTCATGGAGGAATTTTATCTGTAATCGAACAAATCATTCAGAGCCTGCATAGAGAACAATACTGGACACAAACATATATATGAAGTGAAAACATGAAAATTCAGACTAGTACATACCTGTAACTCTTGCTAAACCTAGATGTTTTGATACTCAAGGGGTCTCGAAAGATTTTGAATTTCTTGATCGCTTCTCTGGATGTTCCAAAAATCCTTTGCGTGCATAATGGTTTCCTTTACAATGGCCCAAGAGAATTTAAATAGGGAAATAACTTATCGCATTGTATCAACCAATTAATTTGGGTGATGAGTGGAGTCCAAACAAATTTGCCACCGAATCTCTGCAACTTAATTTCATCATGGGTTTGATGGAGGAGGCACGGAGGGTGGTCTGTTGAATCAGTAATTTCAAACTACTGTTTTGATTCGCGCACAAAATCATAACCAATTGGAGATTTGGTATTAATTAACAACTTAAAATCTCATAATATAATTGTAACTAGCTCTAAAAAGTCCCATCGTGTCACTTTTGTAGTGGGTAAAACGGGGATAGACAATGTGCTATGGATGTTATCGTTGATATAATTTCACCGAAAACCTCTGACGCTGATCAACTTCATTGTACAGTGCTGACATGGAAAACTAACTCAGAGGTGTGACTTGGACTTGAGGAACCAAAGTGACTCGGGGTTGATCTAGGCCATACGGTTTCTCCAGTTCAGAAAATAAATGTGGCGTTAAAGCGTAGTGACTTAAAATGTGCATATTATTCAGAGCTGCTGTTGTCTTCAAGTTGTGTTCTCTTAAGCTAAACCTGGGATCGTTGATGCCAAAAAGGTATCAGGGATCGACAATCAGGGTTAAACCTATCATGTATTTTACTTTGGGTTAGCGTCTTTGAAAAATTGTCGACGCCGAAATGATTTGAGAATCGATGATCAAGGAAAACTCCTTAGCATAGTCACAATGTTCATCGTGATTCGGTTTTCTCTAGTTTCGACAAGCGTGTTGGGTATCGGCTATCAACTATATCGTTTCCTTTTTTCTTAACGTTCACTCCCTTTGCCTTTTACCGATGCCGAAGGGGATGGGATATCGATGAGGTCCATGTGTGATTATTTTCATGAAACAAACTTCCCTTTCTCCGATACCGATGAATATTGGCGCTCAACGATCGAGGCTTTTATAGTGATTCCTTTTCACCTTCTAATTTCTTTCGATGTTGAACATCTGAGCACGTCGGGTGAAGTGTTTTGGCTATTGATTCTTTATTTAAGTGTTAATCCCTTTTAATTCATGGGGTTTTATAGAGTTACACAAACCTGAATAACTGATGAGAGTCAAGAGAAAAATAAAAGACAAAACATTTCTCAAAAGGAAAATCAAATTCAAACAGTGCAAAGATCAAGTGGTACCAAAAAAGTGAAAAAATTGACATAGGATTTTAAGGATGTGTTGAGTGCTCAACAAGTCCTCTTCATAACCCAAGAAACCCAGGATGACGATCACAAGAGTTCTAAAGAAGAAATCATTTATGAAGAATATTCAGATGAAGAAACCAACCTTGATTCTTTTTGGGGATACAAATACAATCTAGAGAGTGAACAAGAAGATGAGAATATTGAAAATTTGAAGGATGTTGGAACTGAAAATAGCAAGCTTAGAAACAAAAACATAATGCTAAAATATGAATTGAGTAGTTGTGAAGAAGAGAATTACAATATTGAAAAGACCATTGATAGCTTGAAGGAACAATTAGAAGATTATGAGAAATTGAAAGCAAAATTGGATCACACAAAAAGGGAGCTACTATTGACAATAGAAAAGTTGAAGAAGTTTAAAAAAAACAATGAAAAATTAGATGAGATCCTTAGCATTCAAAGATCACCAAACGAAAAGACAAGAATAGGATACAATGACAGTTTTAAGACAACAAAAGAAGAGAAGGAAGATAAAAATGATGAAACCAACACTCCAGAACAAGTTGAACAACAAGATAGAAGACTAGAATTCAAAAGGAATGAGACATGAAGAAGATCCTCTCCCATAAGGTATGAAAACAATCACTATGAAGGAAACTACAAAAGAATAGATTGTGAACCTAGATGGACCACACCACAAAGAAGATCACTTACTCCCAAGTATCAAAATTTGTTTCTTGGACATTGTTATACTTGTGGAAATTTTGGAAACACGGAAATCTATTGTACAATAAATGAAAGGAATAACTACGCAAGCTACATGAATGGTGAAAATAGTAGTTATGGAAATGTTCGTAGACCTTTCAACAAAAATTATAATCCATTTGACCCATTAATGGATCAAAATATTGTATGATCAAGTGCAATAATATTGGTCACAACACACGAGATTGCAGAGAGATGAAGGAAGATAATCCTATGCCAAATGTCCCTATACCAACTACAACATGGAAAAGGAAAGAAATTCCACACAATGAAAACTGCCAAATAGAATTGGTCACTAAACAATGCAAAGAAGAATATGAATGGTTCATAGACAATGGGTGCTCATCTCATATGACCGGAGATCAAACCAAATTTGTCAGCTTGAAGAAAAAGGGTGGAAATGTTGCATTTGGAGATGACTCATCTACCAAAATACTTGGAAAAGGAACTGTAAAGCTTGGAAGTGAAAATGTAAAAGAAGAAAAATTCTTATTGGTTGATGATCTGAAGCATAATCCCCTCAGTGCCAACAAAATATGTGATCAAGGATACACTCTTACGTTTGACTCCCGAAAATGTAAAATCAGAGAAAATAACTAAGGAAGATTGGTTGCAACTGCAACAAGAAGACCGAACAACATATACATCCTAGACATGAAGAAGAGAGAGAATACATAAGCCACACAAAAGGATTCCAAGGAAGAAAAAGTCCCAAAGACCAAAAGAAAGTATGAAGTATTATTGAGTGCCACATGTTCAGGGGGAGTAGCCCCAAAGAATAAGGTCACCTTATACCATTGAAGTCAAGGGGAGCAACCCCATCCTTTTCCATTGATGTCAAAGGGGGAGAGAAATTGGGATCATGATGCATGAATGTATTCATCAATGACAAAGGGGGGGATTGTTGGAAGATTGGTTGTTGTCATTGATGTCAACCCTAGTCATTGGTTTTGGACCCCAATATTGATGAATATATTTGGACATGAAGAACATTGCACATGCATATACAACACCCATGGATGGATAGTATACGTCATGTTGTTTCCTGTGGTAGCTTTCACGTCACGTGGATCCTCATGGTTGATGAGAAATGAATTTTTGAAGATGACAAAGTGAATTGAAGAAGGAAGCACAGGTCAGCCCTGAAGATAATTAAAGAAAAGAATTACAAAATAAGAAAGCGTCAGGTCGGCCCTAATGTTAAAAGGAAGTGACATACAGCATATAAATACATCTCATTATACATTCATTTTTCAACACACACAAGTTTGTTAATGAACAAGGAGATATAAGTCGAATTTCAGAGTAAATCTGAAGTAAAGAAGGCCAAATTTCAAGGGAGGATGCAATCTTTTGGTGATGTGTTCTAAGGTATGTTATTTACAAGTCATCTTACCCTTTTCGCTATAACTTTTTTTCTAGAACGATTCAGATTGTGAAATGTGTATTCTATTGAGAAGACATATCTAGGTACCTATGGTAAACATTTCAGCTCTTTATTTACTAAAATTTTGGAGATACACTCTGTGGAAGAGAGAGTTTTTGACTAGTCCTGAAGCTAGTCATAAACATGTGTTATGGGTAAAACAATGATAACGTATTCATAGAGAATCCAAATGAAGTGAGACAAACTGCATTGAAAAGAGTATGGGTTTTAGTTTCTTGTGTACGAATTTCATAATCTTATGTTAAATATTGAGCGTGGGGCATGTTGTACAAGTTTTCTCTCCTGAATAATCCAAAATTGAATAAGGTCTACCATTTTCTCTATAAATCCTTTTTTGGGAGGATTCAAGGAGTGAAACTTGGAGGATTTTCCGAGAATACATTGCGTTATATTATATACAAGATCAGATTATTCTAAGAAGTGAAGAATTAAAGAAGTTGAAGAAGTTTCAGGAAGCATTATCAAGTTCTATGTGATGGTTGGTTGATGGTGATATTTTAATGTAAAGTTTTATTATCTCTCATATATTGTTGGGTGGAAGGAAGGGGCAAGGATGGATATGTCAACCCTCTCTTGATATTGGAGGATTGTATCTTCATTTTGGAGGTTTATCCTTCCCTTTATATTTGGAAGTTGTAGCTACCTTTGGAAGTCATTAATTCCCTTG
>ML819761.1:18596-42805 GCA_009831015.1 Picea engelmannii | reverse complement strand
TCTTATATGCACAGAGCCCAAAAACCCCACTTTGCATAGGATAGGAGATCTGCGCACACCTCGCCAGATCCTCCTTCCCCGAGTTAGGTCACAACACAAAGCCTTCTTACACAGTATGCACACCAACTTCTTACAATCACTTCCACTTATCTCTACAAGTCCTAACACATAGCATTCATAAAGCCTTTAGCTCCACACTAAGCCACAAATATTCACTACTACTTCACTACTTTCTTACATTGCCTAGATATATATTTATACATTACAAAAGGGCCAACGCATGGGTAAACCCATGGGCCGACATCCCATAACCCTTTACATAAACCCTAAACCCAAAAAGCCCACAAAAAGGGGGCAATATCCTAGGATATCTGCTTCACCTAGCGCTCTGTCTTCGACGAGCCTATCGAAGTCCCAAAATTGGTCAAACATGACCCAAGTTCTCCAAAACTTGGTCAAGGGCCAATAGGCCCCCAACACTCTCTTGTGACTCATCCCGAGTCACTCTGATCTGGGTAACTCTACCTTGAAGGCCTCAATCTTGGCTTGAGCTTCTTCGACCTGCTGCTTAGCCAGAGCCTCCTGCTCGATGAAATCCTGAATGACCTTCTTAGTGATAGGTCCTTCCAATCGCTATTCAACTGAGGTGACTACTTGTTCTAGCTGTGCACCTTGTCCTTCAATCTCCACAAAAAGTGTGCAGGCTTCATCCTGCACTGGTTGGAGTCTTTGGGTTACTTCCATGACCTTGTTCTGAATGGAATGGGCCTGTTCCTAAACCATGCATTGTTCTTGGTATATTTTCATCCTTTTGACCAATGATAGTAGCTTAAACTGTGCTTGCACTGTTGTTGCTTGTTGTTTTGCCTCCTGGAGATGTGACTCAAGTGTCCTGAGTTCAGGGTTCTCTGCAAGGTGATCATAGGTCTACACACTTAGACTACTGAGTTGTTTGCATTCTAAGGCTAATGCCTTGATTCTCTCAACTTTTCTCCTCGCAGTTTATTCTCTTAGATCTATCACTTCCTACGGAGTGCTTGGCAGTATTTGTAATTCCAATTCTACTATTCTTTGTTGGAGTTGTTGAATGGCTTCGACAAGCCTTCCCAATTGATTCTCCACTGGGTATTCTTCCATATGCTCTAAGCCCATCACAGAGAGAAGTTCTCTAGTTACTTCTTCTTTAACTCTAATCTGCTATGTGAGCAACTTTTATTTCTCCCTCTGGATCTGCACTTTATCCTCTGCAAAATTCGCCCGAAGGTCGTATTTTTCTTGTTGCACAACCTAGCATTGTTCTATGGCTTCCTCTTTTTCTTTATTCAGGGCTTTTGTGGTCTGTTCCTTTTCCTCCTAGACACGACGAAGGCGAGTGTCCATCGTATCTTCTATCCTGCGTAGTTGGGCAGGCTCATCTCCTACTTCTATGTTCCCTGCTAACAACGATGCAATAGGCATTGCGCGGCTTGAATGGAGAGCCTGTTGTATTCCTTTAAGATCTGATTCAATGCTATCATACATGGATTCTTGTTTTTATTCATTGCTCTATAAAATATCTTCTAATGTATCTGATACGGTGACAATGATGAGGTCATTGTCATCCACCGTGAGAACAGTCTATAGCTTGGGCTTACTAGCTTTCGAATTCTTCAACGATGTAGTTTTCATTTGGGAAACCTTTCTTTTCTTGGATGTATTTTCCTCTTCAAGGGGGTTCCGAGGTGGTGTTACTTCACCCTGCTTCTGCTTGTCTTCTTCCCCTTCTTTCTCTTCTTTGTCCACCTCATCATCTCCTCCTCTGTTGGGTGAATCTGATGCAGTCTCTTCTAATGCGCTATTTATTTCTTGTACATCTTCCTTCTTTTTCTTCTTGCTACTGTTGGGTGCATCATACTCTTCACGAGTGACCATGGGACTTCCAATGAGGTCAGGGTCGAACATTTCTACCTGGTCCACTAGTATAAGGAGCTTTGTAGTCCATTACTTAGTTATTTCTTCCAGGTCCTCCTATGTGATATTGTAGTAGGATTAAATCTCTTCTTTATGTTCGTCTCCATGTGCAATGATATAAATAAAATGTCTATCTGTGCGGAACTTCATAATTGACCTGAACCTGTCCAGGGTGTTCAGTGTCATACAAGGGAAAGACTCAATAGCCCTCTTCAATTGCAGGTAATAGGTGTGGAACACCGCGTTTGACTGCCATTATTTAGCCATGTCGCTCAAATACCAGAGTGTAGTGAAATTTGCAGCTAAAGGTTCAGATGGCTCAATTTTAGGGAAGGTCACACCTTCCGGCATCTCCCAAGCAATGAAGGTGATGAGGATCAACAACCAACTAAAATGGAACTCATAGCCTTGTTCCTGAGCTTTGTCGTAGTCTTTCTCTAACTGGTTGAGGAGGTAGCTTGCCCAGTTCATTTTTAGCCCTTCAATGCATTTGCCCACGAGGTCAACAACGAACCATGTGACCTGAGTGGGTCTGTTCTTCCTTACTATCTTACCAGTGATCAACTGGCAGGCTAGGTGCACTGTTCCATTCTGTATGGATTCTACCTTGTAGCCTCGCTTCCCCTTCTCCACATCGCCATAGGTATCCTTGATTCACTGTGCCAGGGCGTGATCTACATCCTTCCCTGGATAAAAGTCTTGTGAGTTTGGTCCTTTCATGATTAATTTGATGATCCAATGGATCAGTGCCTGATCGAATATGATACACCTGTCCAACCATAGGTAACCGCCATGGAAGCACGATAGCAGGATTTTAATGCATGCGTTAACCTCCTGGTTCCTTCCAAAGTGGGGTATCTTCGTTACATTTAGGATGGTGGACCTCGCGATGTCCATGGTCCACAACTAGGCGATGATCTTCGAATTATTCCCCTTTGTCTTGGTCAAATACTTGTATGGTGAGAGTGTGCCATATTTCTTTTGGTCTCCTAATTTATAGTCGTTGAACTTCAACGTCGACATCCTCTCCAACTGTGGTCTGACTGCATGTATTCCCTTCGGGAGGTACGCAGTGATGACTGTGTAGTCAAAGTCTCTCGGGATAGTGTCACGACTTACCATGCTAACTAGAGGTGGAATGTAGTCGGGAAGGATAGATGGGATGAGCTTCGCATTCACTAAGTCATCACAATGCTTGGCTCTTTTCTCTGACATAGCTCGGGATGGTTCAGATCCATGAGAAATCGACAGGGATTCTTGCACTCCTCTCATCGACGAGGCTTGGATGCCCGCGGATATCACCTTCTCATCCATTAGGTCTATTAGGATCTCTTCGACGGCTTTTTCTACTATTCTAATTTCGTCCGACATGCACACTCAAGATCTAATATCATAGGTTGGTGAACAAGCACTCGTTATAACAGCATGGGTGGCGAGGTCTCAATAACCACGACGCGGTAATAATCAGCTCGAATAATCACAATTGATAAAAGTGTTCACGGTTCAATGCTTTATGGGGTAAATAGACATCATCGTAATGGATCCCTCCAATGGGTAGGAACGCCTTAATCAATGCAATTTCATTTATTGTGGTGCGGTCCCAATGGTACAATGGTGAACGTTCTAGAAATAACTGTGTTTCTAGTCATTCTAGAGCGTCGTTCTAACGGTCGGGACGCCTCCAATGGTCATATTGCTTCCTCGTGGTGAAGCGACAATTTATGTTGTTCTGATATCCTGACGAAGCTCCAGTTCTGCAAACCTTCTTTATGTGAAGTCCTCTCTGGTACTTCTTGCCATTTTTCTAGCTTTGCTTTCTTCTTGCTGATCTTTCTGGATTTATTTCTTGTGATTTGAGTTACTGGTTTCCTTTTTCCATTATTGTTCTTATCTCCTCTTGGCATAGGAACTTCACACCGCTGAGGTTCTTTCGAAGGGTTCGAGAGTAACACTTATTATTTTTCTAGAGTAAGTGCTCTACTCTCTTGCATGGATATGTTTCTTGAGCTTTCTTGCGTTCATTCAACTTCGACAACAATGTATCTGGCTCTTAGTTGCTTTGACTTGTCCTCCTGCTCTTTTATTAAGCGTGCTATTATCCTAGCCATGGAATCTCTTAGTTCTTTCTTTTTCTATTCTAGAGTTTCCTCTTCTTGTTCCCTTCGGATCTGATCTTTCTCAACCCAAGTTTTTCCTAGCAAAATAACAAATGGGGTGTTGTTCTCAACAAACTTAATGACCTCAAATTCTTCTTCTGTCGAAGTTCCATGAGCACTCATAGGTATCTGGGTAAGTCTTCCACATAGGGTTATCATCTTCCCTTTAAACAATCCTATTCCTCCCAGTGAAGGAACCATAGCAGGTTTTCCCCAAATTTCCCATGTTCTTTCTATCATGATATTGACATGTGTTTCCTCATCCAGGACACAGTCTATGTCGAAGTCTCCTATTCTTATTTCTATGGACTCTTTCTCTTTTAAGATCTCTGATAAATTGGTGTATCTGTGATCATTCAAGGTTTCTTTCATCTTCAATAATATAGCCTATGATTCTTTCTGGTTCTTGAGCATATTCTTAGTCTCTTGGCCTTCCTCATGGTTTTCTTGTCTCATATTCATATTTTCAACTTTAGCAATCATTCCAGGGCAATCCAAAACTTCATTTCAAGTAGCTTTACAATAAAGGCAAATAGGACCTCTATGAGGGCATTCCTTAGCAAGATGTTGCGGTCTCCTACAACTATAACAAAGAGTCAATCCTCTCTTTCTCTTGAACGATCCCTAACCTTTCCTACACTACGCACTGGGATCACAGTGGTGGGTTTGCAAAAAATTATTTCTAGGATCCTGCATCCACTTGTTAGTCCAAAAATTATTTCTATGCATAGGAATAACATATCTTTCATTATTTCTATCAGATCTATTCATATCAAATATTCTTTCTTCTAGTTGTACCCTAGTTTTCAGACTAGGACCAAATCTATTAAACATACCTAGATCCATTCTTTTGAAATAAAAAATTTCACTTATCTTACCTTTATCAGAGCACAAAGCTTGAAGATATTACCTCCTTTATTCAGGTCAGACTTCTCTTCTTAGCAAAGATCTTGCAAGCCAAGTAGAATAGTGCACACTAGGGAAGCAAATATATGTACAAAGCTTTTTCTTTTCTTCAATTCCCAACAATCACAGTTTCAGGTCCTGAAAACAGAACCATTTGTTGGCACAGGAAAAGACCCAGGGTTCAACACTTCAACAACGCACCAAAAAAACCCTAACTACTGGCCCTTTCGGAAACACCTGTGAAGCAGATGAAGTCTCACTCAAGGTAGAGGCAGGGGGGGTTGCAGGACTCAGATGTCTGCAACCTAGCTAGGACACATATGTGTGATTACAATACCTTAACAAAGCACTTAGCAGTTAACATTCATTAGAATTTAACCCTTATTTACATCGCAGATTCAAACCCTAATTACATAACATAGTATTCAACAAGATCTAACACTTCCAAGCACTTAACACATAGAAACATATCAGATCTATCATTCATTCACATCACTAGACACTAAGATACTATATCATATGCATCTAACATACATAAATATAACAACATTAATCATAAATCACATCAATCACACAAGGAAACCATAACACATGATATACATGGTTCACCCCCAGCGCGGGGCTACGTCCACCAACTCTTCTTATTCTTTATTATCTTATGTCAATCTTCTTACATGCGCAGAGCCCAAAAACCCCACTCCGCATAGGATAGGAGATCTATGCGCACCTCGCTATTAGTTCACAACACAAAGCCTTCTTACACATTCTGCACACCATCTTCTTACAATCACTTGCACTTATCTGTGCAAGTCCTAACACGGATCATGCAGAAAGCCTCTATCTTCGCACTAAGCCACAAATATTCACTACTACTTGACTACTTTGTTACATCGCCTACATATCTATTTATACATTACAAAAGGGCCAAAGCATGGGTAAACCAATGGTCCGACATCCCGTAACCCGTTACATAAACCCTAAACCCAAAAAGCCCAAAAAAAGGGGGCGAGATCCCGTGATCTCCGCTTCGCCTGGCGCTCTGTCTTCGACCAGCCTGTCAAAGTCCCAAAATCGTTCAAACGTGACCCAAGTTATCCAAAACTTGGTCAAGGGACAACACTCGTTATACACGCAAAAAGGGATTTCTGGGCACCTATTTAGAATATAGTTGAGTTTATACTCATTCTTCTTAGAATTTCACAAGGATTTTAATGGTGAGCTATGTTTCTGGGTTAGAGTAGCCAACTTGAAGGGTTTCTTCATAATTTGACATTTGGAAAGACCATTTCATTTTAATTTTTGGCATTTTGAGAATTAATAAGAGAGGTCTATTTTAGTTAATGAAGTTTATGGATAAGTAAAACATTCACATGATATTTTGCAAATAGTCAAGTTGATCTTCAATTTCCCAAATATAGTCGGATGTTTATGTGTATTTTTGAACTAACTGACATCTAAGGATTTTCAGGCTAAATTGGTATCAAAGTTTATTGATATTTTGAATCAAGTTGGTATCACAACTCGTTTGGTATTTTCATATCATGTGGTATCAGAGTTAGTTTTGATTTGTATTTGGAAGTGAATTCTTACGAGGTCTAAATTTAAGCAAGGTGAAGGCACGCTTGAAGACTTTAATATTGAAATTGGACGAATATTTCCAAGAAAAGAAATGGAGCACGAAGATGTTCTTTCTAAGGATGATGAGGAGTCTTGAAAAATGTTCCTTGAGATGACAATCATGGTGAAGGAATTGTGGGAGGACCTAGAAACAAGGAGAGCAACTCCTCATGAAAATGAAGGTGGTCCAGTGGAAACAATGGTAAAAGATGAAGGAGAAGGAGAAGTTGATTAACCTCCAGGGTCTCCTTCATCATCATCATCATCATCTTCTTTCAATGGAAGTGAACATTATTTTCATAAGAGGAAGAAACATTCTAATAAATCTTCTCATTCTCATGATCTTCCCTTGTTAAATCTAGATGTAAAGTTAGATTTTTCTACTTATGATGGAGAGTTGAATGCAAAAAAGTTGGATAATTTGGTCAAACATATTGAAGTGTATTGCAGAGTACAAAAAATCATAAAGGACAGTGCAAAGACAGAGTTGGCTACTCTTCGCCTAAGCGACACAACTTTGATATGGTGGGAGAGTTGGACACAAGATGATCTTATTCAACATGGTAAAATCATTTCTTCCTAGATTGAATTTATTGTTGCATTAATAAATCAATTGTATCCATTATATTACATGCAAACATCAATGATTGCTTGGAAACATCTAAGACAAGGAAAAGGGAAAAATGTTCAAGCTTATACACTAGAATTTAAGAGGAAGGCATTGTCTTTGGGAATTCCACTACATACTCCTGAGACTCTTCTAAAATATATTGGTGGTACGCACTCATATCTTCACCATACTATATTGATGTTTAATCCTACTAATATTGATGAAGTATCAATACGAGCTACTCATATTGAAGACAAAAAAGTAAAACATGTTGTTGAGGATGTGTCATAGGAGCCACATGCATTCGAGGAGAACTCGAAGGGAAAATGGAGGAGTAAGAAGATAGTTATAGTGAAGAAGGATGAAGAGTATAAGCCTACATGTTCTCACTGCGAGAAGAAAGGAAATGATGAGATGCATTGTTGGAAGTTGCATATAAAATTGAAACTAAAGTGGGATTATCCTAGAAAGGGTAAAGAGAAGGCCACGACCATAGCTCGAGATCTTGGATCATATTCTAAGGATAAAACCCAGGTTACAACTATGGGAATCAAATTTAAGTCTTCTGTTGCAAGTTTCAGTTCGCGTACTTCTTTTGCAAAGGCTAATGTAATCCTTGATGGAAGGCAAATAAAAGAATTGTTTCATTTATGAGTTATCTCAAAGCACACTAAGATTGATACAGTTGTTAATAGTGGATCACAAGTGAATCTTATTTCAAAGCAAGTTGTTCATAATTTGGGATTGGAAACTAGGACTCATTTGAGACTGTATCCTTGGGTTGGATTTGTGATAATTCTTAGGTACAGATAACTAAGCAATGCAAGTTACGGTTTGCGATCACATCTAGTTTCATTGATGAGGTAGAGTTAGACATGATTCCAGTTGAAATTTGCGAGCTGGTGTTGGGAAGTCCATACTTGTTTGACAGGAAGACCATTTTCTACAAGGAACAAAATAATTATCATCTCATCAAGGATGGGATTGAGTTCATTTTGAGAGCTCATCAGATGAAGATGGATTTGAAAGTTGTCACTACATGGCACGTGCTAGTTAATGCTAGTATCTAGGATCCATATTTACAACCTATGGTTGAAAGAATGACAGGTCCTTTGGTTGATGTTGTTCGTGTTAAGAAGAGAAAATATGTTGATGGTTCATTCTTTTTCACATCTATATATTCAGTTTTGTTGTTCATTGTATTACTAGTTGGTGAAGTATGGTTAGCAGCCACAACAATAAATGACAAAGTTTATGAATTTAAGGGAATGGATAACTTGGTCAGCAGTGTTGTTACAGTCTTAATTATGGTTGTGATGACTCGGGTGCTTGTTATCCAAGAAAGAAAGATGGATGATACTGGAAAAGTGAGGCAAAATCATTCTCACTTCATTTCTGAATGATCCATACTTTTGGAGGTCCAAAAGTTCTTCAGTGGGGAGTTGTGATCTAGGAGGATTCAGAACACTGAAAAATTATCCAAGAGGATCCAAAATGCTAAAAAATTAATCTTCTCAAAATATTTTTAAAATGACTTCATTTTATAGAGCTCGATAATAGCTTTCCAATGGCATAAAAATCGTCTTAAACAGAGTTCGAATGAAAACGTTATGGCTAGTCAAAGTTGTGGCCGAACATGTTAAAAGTCAAAAGGGGGTGCCAAGTGGCACCACTGGAAGGGTGACATGTGGAACATATGTACAAGTTCATACAACTGACATATGGCATCATGTCGATGTTTCTAGGATGACGTAGCAGCACAAGAGGCTGCCACATGTCACTCATTTTTGTCATTTTCAGAGTGGACCAAGAAAAAAGTGCCACATGTCAACCATATGGATGATGTGGCATATGTATAGTGACTAGGTGGTAGTTATAATTGGCAACCAAGTGGTATATTCATATAGGTATAGGTGGCAGGTGACATGGAAAGCTGGTGATGTAGGCAACATGTGGACCAATCAGAGAGTGCCATGTGGCACTCTCTAATTGACCAATAATGGCTAAGGGAGATAAAATTTGTTGGGGGTAAAATGGAATAGAACCCTTGACCTCCTATGGAATCTAGAGAATATTCCTTAGTCTTAACCAAAATCCGCTAACCACTATGCCATGTTTACAACTTATTATAACAAGTTCATAACTAATCATTTAAAGTTATATTTCTGTAAAAAAATACCAAAAGGGGAGGCCACGAGGTTTGACCCCATGACTTCCACCCTATATGCCCGCCAAGGACTTAACCATAGTCTTCTACGAATGCACCACACGTGGTGTTTGTTATAACAAACAACGAATACTTATTTAAAGTGTAACAAATCGTCTGAGAATAAAGGGGTCGGTTTGGCCAACCTAGGCCTATTTAATGGACACAAAAATCAATGTCGAGGACATGTAAATTCGTGCCATATTGGAGCATGTTGTATTGAAGTTCGTGCCAAGTTATATTTTCCTCATTATGTGTGTAAGAGGTGCTCTTGGTTTTGATTTTCTTCATTTTGCATGCCATTGAGTTCTTTAAGAAAGGTATAAGGTCTTTATACTTGTTTTTCTCGATTTTTCGAGAGGATCATGATGGTAATGTTTTTTTTGTATAAAAGTGTTTTATATGGAAGTATTAGTTCAGATTGACATGTATGAGAGCCATAGTCTCTTTATATGTGCAAAAATGGATTTTCAGACACCTGTTCAGAATATAGTCAAGTTTATACTCATTATTCTCATAATTTCGTGATGATTTTAATGGTGACCTCTATTTCTGGGTTGGAGTAGCTGACTTGAAGGGTGTCTTCATAATTTGAGATTTGTAAACACCATTTCATTGTAATTTTTGACATTTTGAAAATTAATAAGAGAGGTCTATTTCTCTCCATTTTGGCACTCATTATTTTCGCAAGTTATATTTTTCAGTTAATGAAGTTTATAGATAAGTAAGAAATTCACATGATATTTTGCAAAAAGTCAAGTCGATCTTCAATTTCTCAAATCTGGTTGGATGTTTATGTGTATTTATGAACTAATTGACATCTGAGGATTTTTGGGCTAAATTGGTATCAAAGTTTGTTGATATTTCAAATCAATTTGGTGTCAGAACGTGTTTAGTATTTTCAGTTCAACCGAACCACGGGAACAACTATATTTTGTCTATCCTTGTAGTTGGTCAGCCCCTAGCCAGAAGATGATGCCATGAGGGAAAATTCTCACTCAATAACAAAGGTATAAAGATGAAGGATACTCTCCTTCATCAACATAAATTAGCAAGATATATCTCCAATTACACCAAGCAAGGGGGCCTACTCTTGACTTAGGGAGTCACAATAACTAGCTTGCATAACCACACACCCAAAATTCGTAGTCTTGTTTATTAGCTTGATTTAGAGATTCTCACTTGCTCTTTCTCATTCATAAACCAAATAACTTGACTTTCTTCTCTTTTTCTATGAGTCAGAGACATTTTTCTCAACATTCTCTTCTCAATTTTGTGGATCTCATACCACCCTCCGAACTCTCTCATTTTGTGGGTCTTCTTTTCCCCAAATTTGAGGTTAGTTTAGAAGTCTCCAGATGGGTACTTTTCTTCCCATGCTTATGAAGAAAGAAAGTTCTGGTACAACCCCCCCATTCTTTCCCATAATTGCAGGAAGTTGGTAGTTCAACTACCAACTTCCTTGATTAACTGAAATTCTGGGAAAATGGGGAATTTGGGTTTTTTTGAATATTGAATTGACAAGGAAATTTCCTCACCATTTCCTTCTCATGGCATCATTTCCTCTGTAAGTGATCCACCCATCAACAATTTCTTTTCATTATCATCAAAATTCATTTTATCATTTTAATTTTTCACCATGGTTCAAAACATTAACATACTAGCCATGACTCATGGTGACATTTAGACATATATTTACATATTGGGGAAAACATAGTGTTACAGAGCTCGCCTGCAAACCCTTGCTAAGTCATTGGAGGGTAGTAGAGATAATTCTTCTCAAATAACCCTCAAAGACCACCACTTGACCTTAGTTTTGATACCATTTGTTGGGGTCGTTCTTGCAAAATAACCATTAATATACATAGAAATAGAAGAAGAAGACATCACATAGTGAGATGAATAGGGGGAAATGAGATATTTTATTTCTCATCTAGGTGGAGAAATGGATTTACAATTCTCATGGATCACCTCATTATTTTCCATATTTAATCCAGAAAGATCTCAAGCATTTCCAGGCATACAAAAATCCAAATTCTTGAGAAACCTCTAGCCAAATGAATGTAACTGCAAGATGTGTTGTCACCACCCAACATTTCCCCTAACTAAACTAACCTTTGCCTATTTTCAGTAGTAGTGAGCCTTGTGAACCATGACATCACTTATGATGCTTATCTTTCAATATGTGAGTAACATCGTAAAAATATTATATTTTATTTGTTTGTTCAAAAATATTATATAATGTGGATTTAATGGTTAAGAACATGTGTTTCTTATTTAAAATCTTATGTTTTATTTGTTTGTTAAAAAATATTATATTATATGGATTTAATGGTTAAGAACATGTTTTTCTTCTTTGAAGTTTATAGGTTCAAATCTAGAAGGGGGTAGGGTATATGCACCTTCATGGAATTTAGCAGTCAAATTGTATGCATAGAGGAGGTCCCTTATCCCACAAACAAGGAGGTCTCTTACACCAATTTGATTATTTTTTTTATATAATTTCCCACTAAGAATACTTATTTACAATCATGTTGCATTGTTTTGTTCTTCCAAAGAAGCAACAACACTTTTGAAATGAGGAAACATGTCGTCCCCTTTTATGCCCACTTTTGAGTCAAGATACATAGTGACAAACATCGCAAATAAAAGTTTGGCATCCACCACCAATTCTAAATGTTTGATTATATATATATATATATATATATATATATATATATATATATATATATATATATATAATGGCAAGTCATAGTGTCACATGTCTCTCTTCCCTTTCACATCCATTACTAATCCCAAATGTTACATATAAAAAAGGGAAAGTTTTATTTAAAAAGATCTTCTTCCACATATTGAAGTGATATGTTTTTTTATTATTATTTCAAGTTACATATTTTTAAACAAAAATGGAAAGTTTGATTTAAAAAAAAATCTTCTTCGATATATTGAAGTGGTATGTTTGATTATTTCAAGTTATATATTTTGTTAAAAGCATTGAAGTGATGTGATAAGTTTTTTGATAAGAAAGTCTCATGGGATAGCACAATTGGTGAGATGTGTGCACACTCCTTCGGTATGGAGGGAGGTCACAAGTTCAAGCCTTGTGTCCCTGGGGTTACGGTTTAGCATCCTTACCATCCACAAACGTGGGAGAAGTATTGGTGAGTTTCCCGTGACTATTTTCCCTGGTGAAAAAAAAGTGGTTCACAAAAAATACTTAATTTTTACCATGAATAAACAAAACTACAAGGACCCTATCTCTTAGTTGGGCAGATTGCCTTCCTTTCTCTGCCCACCTATACTTGAAAGGCACAACTGATCCCCTCAATTGGCCCTCAACTTCAACCTTATCTCAATAACATATATAATTTTCTTTATTGTTCAGAAATGCTCATCACTTGGGCCTGGGAGTAAAGTGAACGACGTAGAAGCGAGGGCATGTCGGTAGCAACTTACGACCAAAGACATGGTTTTGTACAACATCTAGATCTATTATTCCCCATATTATTATTGCAAGTCCATCCACTTAACTCGAACCAACAATATACAACGAATTATGCAGCGACATGCCGTAGTTGGATCAACTTGATAAATACGTCGAGATATATCCAACAATATACTGCATGTCGCAACATTCAATGTTACGTAATAGGATATATATCGCTCTCCCTTAACTCGTGGTTGATGAACGTCTTTTGGCGATGAAAACCAGCGAAAATGCCATCCTTTCTCCCACCATACTCCATTGTAGATTATACCATCAAATAAAAAATTGACAAGGTGAAAAAAGGGTCTTTAATCCGGTCCCCCTCATTATGAAACAAGGCACCATTCATGGCTCTAAACATTTTATTTCTCCTCCTGTATAAGAGGGGAACCCCATCATACTAACAGGAGCAGGCAGGAGGTAGAATGGACACCTTCTAAACACCTAGCCAGGCAGCATGCCCAGCTCGTTACAAGAATGCACATCAGGTCGACCCATACCATGCACTCCGACCCATATTGTATACATATTGTGAAGCCATGAATGTTATCTAAGTTTACCAACCCATACTCGGGAACGAATACTCCCCACATCCATGTCACTCCATGGAAAGCAGATTAATTATGCTAAGAGGCATACCCCTATTGGAAACGGGCACAATTAATTATATTTTAATTATAAATCTTAATCTTATGGCTAGCAGTTGAAGATGTTGACATATTCTTTATCGTCCTCCCAAATCAATGAATGAGATTTAATATTCATAACTTCTTTGCATTTATAAATGATTTGGTTTCTTTGTTTACTTTTTCACATTTACCTAATATGATTAATAATTTACTGCCCTAACCATTGATTTCCAATTTTACCTAATTAACAAAGAATAATGTATAAAATACCTCATTTTCAGGTTCCATTATTTAGTAGGGATTGATTTTGTGGATAACAAGTGTGATATTGTTGCACATGTTTCATTTTGTCCATATATATGTGAATATCAAGCAACCAACTGATGGATGCCACATTTGGCATTAATTTTAATCAACTCGATCGTGGTTAAGATAGACGCATTAACTCACTCCTCAAGCATGGGATGCARCTCTCATATTCGGGAAAGAATTTTATTTTGATTTGTATGGGTATGAAATGTGTAGGCATTTCATTTTGGTTTGTATGTGTATGAAATGTGTAGGCATTTCATTTTGGTTTGTATGTGTGTGAAATGTGTAGGCTTACAGTCGGCCTTTCAATTAAAACACTAGGTTAACCTAACGATTGGAATTTGTCATGATTGCTCAAATGGACACGATTTTCTTATAAAGAACCCAACGGTCAACACTTCGGCCCCATTTCAAGATGTTAGATGTTCTGAAAGGAAGTTCAAGGACATTGATGGCTTAGAGGAAGTTCAGGGACATTGAGTGCTTATGGATGAGAGGGTTTGCTCTAGAAATCAATAAGCCACAAGAATCTCTCAACCACTTTTATAATTTCTCTCTCAAAATGGTTTTGGTTTTTTTGTTAATTTCATTTTTTGACTTGTTAATTGCACATGTTGCGTGTAGATTTAGAGACATTGTCTGAAGGAAAATATAGATGTTTCAAGGCCCCAAAATGACTATCGCCAAGTAAATCGAGCATGACCTTAAGGAGAATTTATTTAATGGATCAATCTATGACTATCCCCAAGTAAATCGAGAATGACCTCGAGGAGAATTCTTTAATGGATCAATCAATTTAATTTAATGGCCATCGGAAGAAACTATTATATCAATAATTATTTGTTTCCCATCATGGCTTATCCTTTCATGATTATGGCTCATCCCTCGAAATATAGTCTCAATGATTTCATATAGTATCTTGTCTCCACATTTCACCAACAAGTAAGGGTGAGTTTTAGAGAACCCTAAATTTAGGACTATCATCATCGTCTCTTATTATTAATCGTTTTTTATCTCTCTTATTATTAATTTTTTTATTTTTTATCTATAGCTTATAGCCTCATAAATTAGAGAAATATTCATTATCATGTTGTTTTCCATATCTCCACATGAAAATGGTATTTCTATACTTCCTACGTAATTGCATAAAATCTTTGCCCAAGACTGAATACGAACTCAAATGACAGTCGGAAAGGAAAATGGTAATTTCTATACTTCCGAGGTAACTGCATAAAATCTTCACCCAAGATTGAATACGAACTCAAATCATAGTCGGAAAGGTGTTATGGGTTATGAATTTGATGATTTGGAAAGCCTTGATAATCCTTGATCATTATGTACACATTCTTGCAAGTGGTATCCAGAAACTGAAGTTGAGATTCAACCATTTGAGGAAGCTTTAGAGTTAGAGGAAGAGGTGAATAATGTTTTTTAGGTTAGTGGTAATTAGTGAGATAAATTCTAGGATTAATATTTTTGGAAGTGGGTTAATGTGTGTTTTAAATTGTAATAACTAATTATTTATTATTATGTTAGGATTAGGGTTAGTGTTATGTTAGGGTTAGGGTTTGTATCAAATAAATATAAGTACATTTTATTTAATGAAAAATTATGTTAGGATTAGGATTAGTATTATATTAGACTTAGGGTTTGTATCAAAATATCACCACTTTTTATTTAATGCAAAATAGACAACATATATGACCTAAATTGCTCTTCTTTCAATTGTCATAAACTGCTCTTTCTTCTAGTGTCATAGCTTATTGGTGTTCATCAACCACATTATACTTGAAAATAATGGAGCAAGAGTCACTTGCGTAGTTGAACTCTACTTCACTTAATGTAGATTCTAGTTTTATGTGGTTTGTTGTAACCGACTAAGTAGAGTCGTTTCCTATATAATGATGTAATCAGTGTTCATTGAATAATATAGATTGTGAAAGGAGTCTCGCCTGTTTGTTGGTTTGCCTAATTATAAGTTGGTATCAGAGCCATGGAAATGAGGTGTGTCAATTTCTAGAAGTCAACAGGTCCCTCCTTTGGAAGGGTGCAACGACATACTACTCAAACTTTAGGCACGTTTGAAATCCTTAAATTTCCGCACTCCAACTATGTATTACAATGCGTAAATCCTTAAAGATTTATGCACTCCAAGTGAATCATGGGGTGCAGACTTGCCGCACTGTAAGGTAGTGTGAGGTGCAGAAACGCGTGTGTTTGTGTAGGCCGCGTGGGTTCGAGCTGGAGAAGGGATGCAATTTCGAGAAGCACCGATGTCAGTTTTTTCGTAAAGCATGAGTTTTACTACATGGTAAGGAGAGATCACGTGGGTTCCTGAGCACATAGTTTTAGTGAAGGCACTCACATCATTTTTTGCATGACGGAAATGCCATTGAAGGTTGAGGAAAAATGTGAAGTTTTTTGCTACGTAAGGTTGATGGGGTGACAGGGCGGATGACGAGGACACGTGGGCGCAAGCGGGGAGGCAGTGGCATGGCACTCACTGGCCCGCATCAAAACGCCATTTATTAGACATGAATTCCCACAAATGCATTCAAACGCGGAGCCGGCTCGCACAAGGGGAGGGTACCCGCACTCAGTCTCAGACTTTAATGGTGGGCACGATGGCGGTGGCTATTGGAATAAGCGTAATGCTCGGGCTCATAGCATGCATTGCACCTCCAGGCTGCCGAGAGCTCCCGAGAACCCCTGTCTCACAGCAGCATTGGGATCGTCGTGCTCTAGCTTTCGTAAGCCTGGTGCGGCCGCTTCACTTGGCCGCATTGTCACTCTGCAACGCCATGCCAAGACTTCGAGGAACACCACGAAGGGGGGCTGCTTGGCATGCCGCGAAATCACGGCGCAAAATAAAAGCGGAGTTTGAAAGGGCAATTGCAGTGGTAGCTAGACGAAGAAGAATGCGGGGAATGACAATTGTTGAAGAGGAGATCCCGGCCGAAGGCACAGAAAGCCCCCCTGCGCATACTCTCTTCACGGTCCCAAAGAATTGGCACCCCTGCACGCATTTTGGCTTGGACAGCACTCCAGGAATGGCAAGTGGAACGAGTTCTCAGGGCGGCATCAACAAAAAAGAACACTACTCTCCCTGTTACATAGAGGAGGAAGCTCCTCCTGAACCCGCCAGAGCAGACAATGAAGGTAACGAGCATGGCGCGACCGCAGACAATACGCAGGCACAGCCACCCTCGGTCGACGAAGGTTATCTCAATCTCATCTTTGAGGTGCGGACTCTACTCGACGACCAGACTTTTCGCATCGCGCGGCTGGAGCAGAGACTAGACATGTTTTTCGCGGCGCACTCAAGAGTTACGCCGAAGAAACAATGCCCGACATGTGCCCGAGCCTACGCATTTCCAGCGCGATGGCAGCACACTGCGGACAACGACACTCCCACTGGCTCAGAGGTTACTTGATGTTTCGACCCGGCCCTTGTTTTTGGTTTTGTTTACTTAGTCTATGTCGCTGGACAGTTAGCTTTCCTTATGTCTTAGTCATAGATAAAAACACTAGACTTATGCTGCAAGCGGCTACTCCTGGTTTCCTACGGGCGGRAGTTAGCAATGCCAATTTTGTTAATTACAGACTTCTCTGCAACTATTATGCCACATGGACAGGGATGTCCAGCTGTCTCGGTTTCCTACTCAGGCGAGACAGCTGGCATCCCCCACAGCACTGTATTTTGTCATTGTTAATATAAAGGCTCCAACTCTTTTTACTTAAAAAAAAAAAAGGTTGATGTGTGAAGGAGGTGAAAGTTTTATCGGAGTTTCCAGCCAAGAGGTGAATTCAAGATCTTTGGCCACTGATTGCTTCTAATTCTGATTCGAATGCATTGAAAACATTGCCACGATTATTTTTGCGTGAGATTAGATAATTTGTTAGAGGATATCAACACTTTGATTCTCGTCAACACTTTGATTCATGCATGCTTCATGTAAAGGAGATCATTAGTGAGTGAGGTATTATTTTTTTATTAAAAGTGGATTTTTTTTTCTTTTGAGGTATAACCTCTTTTTTTATTAAAGTGGATATTTTTGTGAATTATAAACTTTTTTTAAGTGGATATTTTGTGAGGTATAAACTTTAAAAGTGGATATTAAAGTTTATTCAAGAGAATATAATTAGTGAGATTTCTTGTGTGAATATTTGTTTTATGGAAAAAAAAGTTTGGTGATTTGGGCATTCAGAAATCCATCACAGGAATCTAGAGAGAAAGGGTGTGTTGAGGTTATTTGCATATTCTTGGTGATTCACCTTTGGTGATACAAGGATCCATTGTCTGATTGAATGAACATACACTTGTAGAGATGGCGAATCCGCTAGCAGAAACCTACCTCAACGAAGCCAACAAATTAGATGGATCAAATTTCATTAACTGAAAATTCAAAATGTAGATCCTGATGGAGGGCTATGGTGTCTAGAACATTGCAAAGGGAACTGAAGTGAAACCTGATGGGGCTACAGGTGTGACAACAACACAGATCCAAGATTGGGAGAAGCGCGAAAACAAGGCAAAGGTATTGTTGTGTATGTCTGTTAAAGATAGCATAATTCCACATATTAGAGAAGCTAACACTTCTGTTGAAATGTGAACAACGCTTAAAGCCTTGTATGAAACTAGCAATACGAACCACATTTTGTTCCTAAAAACTAAATTGCTAGGCATTAAGATGGATGGAAATGAATCTGTTAGTTCATTTTTGGGTCGTATTAAAGAGGTGAAAGATGAGCTAGGAAATATAGGGGAAACTGTTTCCAACACTGATCTGGTCACTATTACCTTAAATGGCATGCTAGAATATTATCGGATGTTCATAACAGGTCTCCTAGAAAAGGAGAAACCTCCTACGTTTGAAGAACTGACAGGTATTTTGTTGCAAGAGGAAGAGAGGCACGAGAATCTAAAGCCTCAGAATAAATATTTGGCACTGTGGTCAAATAAGAGATCCATGAGAGGGAGATCAAAAGAAAGAGGCAGAGGAGGCAGTTCATCGCAAAGAAGACAATATCCAAGGCCGAATCAAGGTATGCAATCTAACATGACTGAGTCAAAGAGTTGTTTTTATTGTGGTAGACTTGGACATATTATTAGAGACTGTCATAAGAAAAAAAGTGATGAGGTTAGGAATAAACCTAGAACACATTCAAGTCATTATGCAGAAAAATCCTCAAATCATGATCTCATATTGCTTATTGCTAGTGATGATATTGATGAACCCCCGAATTTTGATTCACAGGATCTTAGGTTGTTTGTGTCTAATTCTTCTTTATCTGCTAAATCAGGTGATTCTGATGCCTCGTTTGTGGATTCTAGAGCATCGGTACATATGACATGTAATAAGATGTGGTACACTAATTTTAAAGAAACACAGAATGGAGCTAGCATATATCTTGGAGATGACCACGCTCATCAGATCAAGGGATATGGAGACATTCCTGTGACATTGCCGAATGGTATTATTCGTCACATTAGCAATGTGGTGTATGTGCCAGGGATAAAGAAAAATTTGATCTCTGTGTCCACCATTACAGATCAGAACTTGAAGGTTGAATTCTTCAAGAATTATTGCATAGTGAAAGATCTACTGGACCAATTCAAATCTGTTGCAATGAGAGTCAGAGCAGGAAGCCTATACAAACTTGATGTTACGAACAAAGCACATCATGCATTGACCTCTGCAACTATGCCAACAGATATTCTTTGACATCAAAGGTATGGACACATCAATCATCCTGATTTATTGTTATTAGAGAAACAAAATATGGTTGAAGGACTTCCCATGTTAAAGTATGAGAATGTTGCTTGTGATGGATGTGCATTAGGAAATACGTAGAGAGATGAATTCCCCACTAATCCTGATAGGAAAAAGAGAGATGTGTTAGATCTTGTGTATACTAATATGTCTGGGCCTATGCATACTAGGTCTTTAGGAGGTGCATTTTTCTTTCTGTTATTTATTGATGATTCCACGAGATACATATGGGTTTACTTCCTTAGAAGAAAAAGTGATGTTTTCGAGTACTTTAAGGAATTCAGAACCATGGTGGAAAAGCAGACAGGAAAATCCATCAAAATCCTCCGTTTAGATCAAGGGGGAAAGTATAAATCATGGGACTTCATCAAATATTGCAAAGATCATGGAATAGTACAACAATTTACAGTACCTCATACTCCACAACAAAACAAAGTTGTTGAAAGGAAAAACAGAACTCTGGTAGAGTGTGCACACAGTATGATGAAAGGTAAGAATCTCTTGAATGCATTTTGGGTTGAAGCCATAAATACTGGAATTTATTTAAAGAATATAATTTCAACAAGGTGTCTTGATAATGTTACTCCTTTCGAAGCCTTGTATGGTTCCAAACCTACAGTTCATAATTTAAAAGTATTTAGGTGTAAGGCTTTTGCTCATATTCCAAAGGAGAATATGAAGAAATTGGATGTTAAATCCTTTAAATGCATTTTCATTGGGTATTGTTTTGAATTCAAAGCATACAAATTGTTTGATCCTTCTACCCACAAAGTATTTGTGAGTAGAGATGTACTTTTCCATGAGAAGGAAGAAGAAAAATCATGACAACAACAGTCATGAAGAATGGCATAGAATTCTTGATGAAGAAGTTAAAGAAGAGAAACAACATGTTGATGCTCAGTTTCATTTTGTTAGAGAAAAGTTGCAGTCCAATGAAATAGCTCTTATGTATTGTAATACTTGTGAAAATGTTGCTGATATTTTCACTAAGCCTCTTGGAAAGATTAAGTTTGAGTTGTTTAGGGAGATGTTAGGTGTAGAAGTCAATCCATTCTACATTAAGGGGGAGACTTGGAAATAATGGAGAAAAAATCAATGGCATAGTTGAACTCTACTTCACTTAATGTAGATTCTAGTTTTTAGTGGTTTGTTGTAACCGACTAAGTAGAGTCGTTTCCTATATAATGATGTAATCAATCTTCATTGAATAATATAGATTGTGAGAGGAGTCTCACCTGTGTGTTGTTTCTCCTAATCCTAAGTATTATATGTGTCTGTGCTAGTGAATAATCCATGTTAATCAACTTATACCTGGAATATATCGGTATATGTGAAAGTATATACCACCAGCCACGAAGTAATGACTACTCTATTGTGACCTTAGCCTCATGATTATCCGAGATGATTGGCTCCTGTTCAACTTAGTTGGATTGGTTGGTTTAATATTTTTCATAAGGGCTATTTAAATCATCTCATTTTCAGAATTAGGTATATTATGGAACCTGTGTTCAAATTTCGAATTTGAAGGTCGGAGTAAATTCACTTTCAAATCGTAATTTGTCGTTAATGAGTACACGTACAAATTTGAACTACTAAAATTATGACTGCATAAATTCAAAGCAAAATCAAAATCATGGTCGAGGGATTGTTTGAGGATGGTCATTAATATCCACCCTGCAACATTCAATATACTTTTGAATTTAAATTACTTTAAATCTAAAGGATGCATATCCACCGTCAAGCAACATTCAATACTGATTTGGTATATTTTTAAATTTGTACACTATGTAAATTATAACATGAACCAATAGTTGATTAGAATTGACAAAGCTTATACACTTCTCAGATGTGAATTCTTAAATATATTGGAGCACATATATTGAATGCATACTATTACATATCATAAAGTATATCATTACAAAGTGTGATATGCTTATCATTATTATAATTAGTAGGTGTTGTCTAACTGTTCTATGTTTTTTTTTTTTTTCATAGGAATCTAGTGACTTGAATGTGCATAAAATCATTATTTTTTGTTGTTTAATTTGCATTTTTGAATATATAGATTCAATAATAACTCATCAGATTTCGAGCAAATATCGCCTAAAAATATCCTCTAAAAAAACGAAAACCTAGAACGTTTAGCCTACTACTAATCAATTGTCTTGCCCTACACATGCCTACGAGCTTGTCACATGCTTCAACTTAGATGATTCTGAATTTTCTCCTAGCCCACACTATACTGGCGTGGAAATAAAAATCATCTCCCTGACCTTGTAGACCAACTCAACCAAATTATGCCCACATAATGATGTATGCTATTAGTTTTGAAGATACTATCAATCAATGATGTATGCTATTAGTTTTGAAGGTATTATCAATCAAAAGAAAATACTATAATGTTGGACAATTTTTTTTGAGCAATAAGTGCAGACAATGCTTATGAGCCTTTCATTTGAGTATGATTTAAACGCTCTACCTTTTGGCTCTTTTTGAGTGATTTTTTCATTTGATTTTGGCTGAAATCTGGTGAGGAATAGTTGGATCTACAGATTTGAGTAGCTAAGTTTGTATAAACGAGTGTTTTTTAGTAGGCTAAATCTATTTATGCATTCAGAAATGCAATTTAAACAACAAAAAATAACTATTTTGTCCAAACTTACATCATTAGTTCCCGCCAAAAAACAAAAAATTGAATGTTTAACCAACACCTTTCATTTGAAATGATGTACAATGTGGAATATAAGTGACGATATACATGTAGGCATAGAATTGAATTTGACAGGTAAATTATTTGTAGTGGAACACTTTATAGTCAAATCTAATTGAAAAAATTTCCTACCATCAATTTCTTCATTAAAGCTATCCTGTAATTGTCAATTTCTTCATTAAATCTATCAATTTCCTACCAGTTCACGTAATCAATTACAAGAACCAAAATTTAAGAGAAACCAATAGAATTCAAAGATCCATAATCCTCACATGTGCTCCACAATCTACAACACTGTATGGATTATTTTTAAAAGTTTCTAGAATATGGGTCATTTTTCGGAGTACCCCTTGTCCACTTCCTCCCAAACCTTCCATGTGATCCCTTGATGTGGATATGTGGGATGATCTGCCCACAAATCTTCTGCGACTCCTTCCTCATTGTTCCTCCTTACGCATCTCACCAAAGAAGGGATGCCCAAACCACCATGATACACGTAGCATGGGATTCTCACCTGCCACATAGCCTCATCGATCCATGTCACCTCACCTCATCAGACGAGTTTGTCCTTTCGTTCTTTCTCGTACTCAGGTGTTCGACGATGTTCCTACAAAAGATCCCCATGGTAAGAAAAAAATCCGATCCCTGCTCACAAGATAGGTGCAAGGCCCTGTTGCCTTGACTAACTTTTGTTGCAATCTCACCTCGACGCCTTCTTCCCATGCTACTCTAACATGCGATCTGCTAGGCCTTCTTCCCTTCTTTTTTATTCCCTTCTTTTTTATTCCCCACTTTGAAGCATTCTCAATGCTACAATACAAATATGAGATCACTAGGCCTTCTTCCCTTCTCTTTTTCTCCCTTCCACTCCACACTTTGAAGCATTCTCAATTCTACAATACACATATGAGATCACTTTCACGATTCATTGGACTCTTTATCACTACAAGAAACTGAGTATGGGAATGCTTGAGTCCCATATGCTACTCCACAAGATTCTTCTCACTTGCCTCCAACATGTAACTCCTGTAAACCACACTGCAACTTGAAGTTATTGGTCATCTTTTCCTTTGGCACGATCCTCAACCCTTGATGCATGGACTCTCTCCTTCTTAGGATATTTCAACACTAGAACTAGATTAAGTTCAACCTGGTCTAATGAGCTTTTAGGTTAAAGTGTGTCATTGTGTGCTTTTTAATGTGCTTTTGTACTTTATTAATCTGATCTATGTCTTCTTACACATGAGTGATCTAGCAATTAAAAACATATATCCAATATCACTTTCTCCTTCTTAAGATATTTCAACATTAGAACTAGATTAACTTTAACAGAGTCTAATGAGATTTTAGGTTGAAGTGTGTCATTGTGTGTTTTTTAATGTTCTTTTGTACTTTATTAATATGATCTATGTCTTACACATGAGTGATCTAGGAGTTTAAACGTATACTCAATATCACTCTCTTCTTTTTAGGATATTTCAGCACTATAACTAAATTAACTTCAATATGGTCTAATGAGATTTTAGGTTAAAGTATGTCATTGCATGTTTTTTAATGGTCTAATGATATTTTAGGTTAAAGTATGTCATTGTGTATTTTTTAATGTGCTTTTGTACTTTATTAATCTGATATATGTCTTACACATGAGTGATATAGGAGTTCAAACATATCCTCAATATCAACAACACTTGTGATCTCTATTTAAAGAGTATGGAAAGTTATTTCAACTCCAATTCTTAATTATATTTGCATTGTTTAATCTGAATTTGAATTTTATAGTGTTTTTCTTAGAGGATTCAATCCAAACATAATTACCAACTTAACGAGAACTCTCCGGAGTTCTTGTTTTTTT
>ML819760.1:74722-84862 GCA_009831015.1 Picea engelmannii | reverse complement strand
GTCTCTTTTTAGCCATCATTGACTTCGTCAATAATAGAATTGATCATTTGCTCATATATGTATTGGAAGATAGTCATTAATTTCATGAAGTACTAACCCACTGCAAGCACATTTCTAGTTTTCTTTGTCTTGTCTCGCAAACATGTGCATCATCAGTGGATCCTTCTCCTTGACTATCTCACACTTGGCTGTAATCTGTGAAAGGGAACCTATTGTCTTGATCCATTATCCTTAGCCCTTCTTAAACCCAGATTACATAGGGACGTCTCCCTTGGACTAGCCCTCCTAAATAGAAATAGCCCCCCATCGAGGTGACAGTGGGTGGGGAAGCTCCTGTTACGCCGGTTTCAAGCCCTGACTCAAGCTACTTAAACCCCTCCTACAAACCGTGCGACAACAGAGCCGACAAGTGGAAAATCCATCATTGAAATGGTTCACATAGTGTATAAGCCCCTGAGAATTATTTTTCTTTATTAAATGGTTTAGTCCAACGATCATAGAACCAAATGTGTGGGACCATAGGCCTTACTTCCTGGGGATAAACACATTTTTGGAATCTGGATATGAAGTGGGCTGCAATAACAATATTGCAACACGTGCCCTCTTCTATGGTGCATGTTGACAAATTACGAGGGATCCAACCTTTTTAACATTTGTGCAAGTTTTTCATGTGAAATTAATCAAAGTTGTTGATCTAAAATTTGTGTCAATGGTCAAATATGTGCCTCATGCTAATCTCCTCCCTTTTTAAACCATACTCATTTTACTTGTGCATAATTCGATAATAGTCATTGATGTCCTTTGTGAATGGGCAGTTGGATATCTCTTTTATGACTTACAACAATACTGAGAGGGGGGGGAGGGGTGAATCAATATTGTATCATATTTTTCAATTTTATTTCCTTTCAACAATTTAAAGTTATTTATAAATGCTTACTCAATCATTAATACACGCATAAATTAAAATGCAACACATAAAACACATTACATAAGGAGTTTTACGTGGAAACCCAATGCGGGAGAAAACCTCAAAACATATTATGTTCTTCTGCAAGCACCAAATTACAATTTATAATTATTCATCTTGACAGGAACCCACATGTACTAGATAATGAAAGCACCAATCCTCTTAGGAACCAACCTATCATAGATAATGAGGACACCAATCCTCTCAGGCACCAACCCGTCGTAGATAATGAGGACACCAATCCTCTCATGAACCAACCTATTATAAATGATGAGGACACCAATCCTCAGTGAGATTTAACTCACCATAGCACCACTCTACCACCCTATATTCAGTTTAAAAAATAATTCTTACAAAACTATCTGATATGTCTCCAGTTCATTTTCTTTGAACAATTACAGAACCTTTGGCTTCTCTCCTCATCCACACTTGAATCGAACAGAGCGCATCCCTATTTATAATTTTTTTTCTTGAGTTCACAATATTTTATGTGGACACATAATAGTTATATTTTAGACATATCTTAACCAGATAAAATTTCTTTTGGTTACACTTTTGTCTAAATAAAGCATGTGGACGCATGATAGTTATATTGTGTACATATATTGACCCAATCAAGGTCCTATTAGTTACACTTATGTATAAATAAAACATGTGGATGCATGATGATTATATTGTGGACAAATGTTGACCAGATCAAGGTCTAGTTACAGCTAGACATTCTTTGACTAAATCAAGCGAACCAAATCTTCCTATGAATGAGCTCCAACTCATCTCCAACAACAAAACCTAGTCTTATTAGAGCATCTCCTCAAGTTTGATGCAAAAAATCACATTCTGGTCTATAGAACACCTACTATGCAGATAGAACAGGAGCCCAAGTTTCAAGTCACAAGTCTTCATCCTATCACACTTGGCATACAATGCGCTCACCCATTCACTCCACCAGACTGATAGCACTTCTTGGTGACTCACTCACTTGACTGCCAAATTTATGTTCATCACGTCACATTCCACTCCATCACTTGTCATACATGATTCATATTGTCACAATTCATTGGTCCATTTGTCGCAATGGATCAAGGTTCCCTGCATATTTTCTTTTGTGCAATATTCCACACAATCCATCGTAGTCCATTCCATTGAACCAACTTCATCTTGAAAAAATCTACTGCATCATTTGTCGCACTAGTTCAAAGCACCCTACAGATTTTCTTATGTGGAATTGACCCTTTTTTGTGCCATTGATCCTTTCATCCTTCAATCCTTCTATGAAATTTTGTTTTCATACTTTCTCTAATTCCTCTATTTGTGCACCATAATTTGTGCCATACTTTTATGTGCCATTGATCTTATTCTGCACCATTGATCCTTTCATCCTTCAATCCTTCCACGTACTTCTTCTGTCTGATATTTCACTATAACTAACCATGTCCATGACCACTTTGACATCAATGACAACATATGTGAAACAAACTCCCCCTTTTTCATTGATGGAAACCAAAAGATACTTCTTCTATGTTCTAAAACATGACTGCCAAAGCAATGGAATTTATGCTGAGCTACTCCCTTTCAATGTCCACAATTGCAAACTTCTCCCCCTTTCAATGTGCACAACGTCCAAATCAATATGCTTAGTTGTTCCATTGAAATCACAAACATCATGGTTTTTTTATTCTACCCCCTTTCAATGTGTGCAACTGCAAACTGCTCCCCCTTTCATTGTGCACAACTGCCAAATCAATATGATAAGTTGTTCCATTGTAACTACAATATGCTCTCCCTTTCAATGTGCATCAACATCATGGTTTTTGTATTCTCACCCTTTGACAACAATGGAAAATAGAGTCTTTGGACATTCTCTCCTCCATACCTCTTTACACACACATAACCATAATTAAACGAAATACCATTGAGAGCCATTGCAAACTTCAACTGTGCACATCTCCACAAAAGAAAATTTCTCCCCGATACAAAATCAAATGGGGCATTTTTCAAAGTAGTAAACTATGTTCTTTTACTGAAGAATGGAAGACGATATCACCCCCAACTTTTGTCTAAGATACTGAAAGGGTTCTCTTGGTAATGTCTTGGTAAAAATATCTACAATTTTCTCTTTGGAAGGAACATACTCTAATTTGACCACTTGATCCTGAACCTGTTCTCTGCGAAAATTATATTTGATTGGTATATGCTTAGTCTTCAAGTGTTGAACAAGGATTTTAGAGAGGTTGATAGCACTGATATTGTGTCACATGAAGGATACAAGTTGATCACAAGGAACTTGAATAAATTGGAGATTGGTTTTAATCCACAACACTTGAGTACAATAGGATGTCGAAGCTATATATTTAGCTTTAGTTGTAGAGAGAGAAATGGAAGATTGTTTCTTGCTGAGCCAAGACACTAAACAAATTCCAAGGAAGAATTTCCCTCCACTGGTGATTTTTCTATCATCCAAACTTCTTGCCTAGTCTGCATCTGTATAAGATCTAAGAATTAGGCTTCTATCTTTTGGATATGACAAGCCATAATCAACAGTTGCTTGCAATTATCTAAATATTCTTTTAACTATAAGAACATGAGTTTCCTTAGGATTTGCTTGAAATATTCCTACCAAACCCACTACTTGTATGATGTCGAGCATTGAAGCCATGAGATAGAGTAATATACCTATCATATACATTTAATGGTTTGATATATTTCTAGATCATCATCATCTTTGTTGAGTTTGCAACTAGTAGTCATAGTTGTTTTCACTGGTGCACAAGTTTCCATGCCAAACTTCTTCAAGATATCCTTGAGATATTTACTTTGAGAAATGAAAATTCCTCTTTCTGATTGATGAATTTGTAGACCAATAAAGAAGGAGAGTTCTCCCAACATAAACATCTCAAACTCTTGTTGCATTGCAACTATAAACTTCTTACTCATTAATTCAATGTTACTTCCAAAGATGATAACATCAACATACACTACAATAATTAACAAATCATTACTTTCAGCCTTGATGTATAAGTTTCTATAAACAATTCCCTTTTTGAATCCTTGCTAGTGCAAATATATGTCTAGTTTGTAATACCAAGCTATTGGATCCTCTTTTATCCCATATAGGGATTTCTTTAATATGAAAAAAAACAATCCTTTTTTCCAGTTAATTGAAAACCCTCAGGTTGCTCCACATAAACGTTTTCTTCTATGTCACCATTTAAAAAGGATGATTTAACATTCATATGATAAACTTTGAACTTTTTGTAACATGCAAATTCCAAAAACATTAGGGTTGCTTCAATTCTTGCAACATGGGTAAAGGTTTCTTCAAAGTCTATGGCTTATACTTGAGCATACCCCTTTGCATACTAGTTTGGCCTTGTTATTGACTATATGTCCATCTTCATTCAATGTGTTTATGTATACCCATTTAGTTCCAATTACATTCTTTTCATTGGGTCTTGGGACTAGATCCCAAGTCTTGTTTTTCTCTATTTGGTCTAGTTCACGATTCATGGATTTGACCCAATGGTCATCTTGAATTGCTTGCACAAAAGTTTGTGGTTCACTCATGGATAACAACGCAAAATTTGCATAACTAGATGTATCTATTATTTTTCTTCTAGTTTGTACACATTCTTCCTTGTTTCCAAGAATTTGATTCTCTGGATGATGTTTTTGAACATACCTTGATGGTGTCTTTGGCTGTGATATTTTCATTCTCTCCTCTTCTTCTAAATCCTCTTGTTCATGTTGATCTTTCATTCCATCGTATTGTAACGTATTGTTGATTGATTCATCATATTGATAATATGGTGTTGATGTCTCACTGGTTGAAGTGGTCCCTCATCTACTTTTACATCTATTCTCTCAATTATTTTATGGATCCTTTTTTTTGTATCACTTGTATCCTTTACTTCTAGAGGAGTATCCTAACATGATACCTTCATCATCTCTAGAATCAAACTTACCTAAGTTTTCTTCATTTCTTTTAATGTAGCATTTTCTTCCAAAAGTTTTGAAGTTCTTTGTTGATGTTGTTCTGTCATGCCATAACTCATAAGGGGTTTTATTATTGTTTATTCTTATGTGATATTTATTGAGAATGTTAACAGTAGTTTGAACATCTTCTCCCCTAAAGGTTTTGGGTACTTATGATTCATCAAGCATGGCCCTGGCCATTTCTTGAAATGTTAGGTTCATCCTTTCTACAACTCCATTCTGTCAAGGGGTTCTTCTAATAGAAAACTATCTCTTGATCCCATGTTTTTCGTAGTAACTGTTGAATTCATCAGATGTGAATTCTCCTCCTTAGTTTGACCTCAGGCATTTGATTTTTAATTCCATTTAGTTTTCTACATGTGCTTTGAAGATTTTCAAATTTTCAAAAGCCTCGAATTTATGCTTTAACAATCCAACCCAAGTCATCCTAGTATAGTCATCAATCAAAAAAATGAAATATCTTTCACCTCGAGGCGATTGTGTACTAGTAGGGCCACAAAGATATGTATGAATCAACTCAAGGGGTCGAGTGGTGGAGTGCTCACTTTCCTTGAATTGAACTCTTGATTGTTTTCCAAACTAACATGACTTGCAGAAAATATTCTCAGGTTTGGAAATTTTTGGCATATCTCTCACATCATCTTTTCTTCCTATCTTAACAAGCTAATTAAAACTAAGATGACCTAGTCTTTTGTTCCAAATCCAAATCTCATATTTTTTACCAATGCAACTTTTTTATTTTCTTTCTTCTAGAACATAGACATTCCCTAAGGTTCTGACTTCCTTTACAACAGTCGCCCCTATATTCACATGCATTACTTTACAACCTTTTGAATGAAAGAGAACACTATGTCCTTAGTCACACATTTGAATTACACTCAACAAGTTATGTTTTAGACCATCTACATACACCACATTTTGTGCTTTGGTCTTTCCCTTCTTTTCTTCATCTAGTACAACAATTCCTTTTCCTATAATTCTATCTAGAGGATTGTTTCCAAATATAAAATTACCACCTTTTTCTTCAGTTAGGAATTCAAACTTACTCGTGTCTCTTGTCACATGATTTTATCAGCGATTGTCAATATACCATTGATTTTCTTGATTTTTGGCATATAGAGCCAGCCCACAATTTTATTTATTTATTTTTTTCTTCCTCCAACCCTTGGTAATATCTTCTTGTATGTCTTTCTTATAAATAGGCAACATATTGCTTATGCATTCACTTTCCTTGTGTCCAAAATTATTGCATATGTGAATTCGATATTATTTAGAAGAGGGGAGAAGCGTTATTGAGGGAATTTTGAAACATAGCCATTTGAGGTTTATTGAATCTAATTCTTGTATTTATGTTATGTCTAAAAGTCCTGCAACTCACAGTTTTATGTCCAAAGTTATCACAAGAGAAACAATATCCATAGAAAAAAATTGGATGTCTTTGAAAAAAATTGTAGGAATTGGTCTTTGTCTTCCAACTTGATACAATTCAAGCACTTATTGCTACCTTGCTTCATATTTGTTTGCATGGTTGGGCTTATCCAGTTCTAAATGCTTCTTCTTTTTGTCTTTTGATTTGTTAGGCTGATTGTTGTTTCCCTTGAGAGGATTTGCATAACTAGTAGGATTCTCACTAGTTGACATGTTGGTTCTTGATTCACCTTTGACAAAATCTCATACTTTCCTTATATCCTAGCCATGTCTTGTCATTTGGTGTTCTCTGATTGCTAATAATATTATCTAGAATTTCAGATCCTTTTATGAATTTTATTTGAGTCTTTGATTTCTCTATATTCTTTCTTAAGGTAACTATTTTTTCTTTTAGTTTGTCACTGATGTTCTCTTTTTCTTTTATTCGATTCATCAATATTTATTCCCTCCTCTTATCCTCTTCTAGCTGAATTGTTATTATACTATTTCTTCACTAATCTCATTGTCTTTTTCTTTGTAGATCTATAACTATTCTTTTCTTAGTATGTTCTTTTTCTTGAGCTGAGAAATTTCCTCAAGAGCACTAATGAGTTCTCCTTCTATGTCTACTATAGCTTCCACTCTTTTGTGTCTTTTTTTTTCAGATTTTTGTTTCTCTAAAGCCATGAGAATTTTTTCATCATGACTTTTATCTCGCTCATATTCTTCTTCTTCAATGTTTGAAGAGATGCTAGTATCCTATTTTGAATATGAACTTTTCCTTTTAAAATACTTTTTTCTTTTTAAACTCCCTAAGTTTATCCTTTCCTTTTATTTCTTTTTCATTTTTGTTGTTTTCATTGAAGGGACATTTAGATGGAAAATGACCAGCTTTACCACAATGAAAGCATTTTAATGGTAAAATACCTTTATACTTTATGGAGCCCCTCTTTAGTTTTCTTAAAAACTTAGCTTCATCTTCATCTAACAAGTGTTCAGATAAATTATGATCTTGAGATGATGATGATTTGATTGATGCCTTGAAGATTGCATCCTTAATATTTGGTTGTTCTTTCTTGGTCCTCATCTCATAAGCAATTAGAATTCCATGTAGCTTATCAATAGTCAGTTTATCTAGTTCATGCATTTCTTCTATAGTAGAATCCCTTTTCATCAAGGCTTGAGGGAAGATATATAAGTATCTTTTGAACCACTATTGATCCAGATTATTTTCGGCATGAAATGAGAGCGGAGATATAATAAAGAAATGCACAGATATATTGCAGATATTCAATAGTATAACAAAAATGTATCAGAGATGCAACCATAAACACAGATATACAGTAATACACGATTTCTATTAATCAAAGAAATGTACAGAGACTGTAAAAATACAGAGTGAAAGACTCGCTAGAATGGTGGCAGCTTATCTCTGAGAAGAGATGTGACGGCTACTCACATTCGCAGGAAGATGGTTACAATGAGGCTCTTAAGGCCTTTTTACAATAAACGGGAATGCCAAAAGTCCTAGACATCCAAAAACCTAACCCTAGGAGATGAAGCGCCAAAAGTCATGTGGGCCCCGTTTGGGTAAGTTAGTACATCAACTTCCTGGGGTCGTAACTTTTGCATACGATCTCCGTTTAGGGCGCACGATAGCTCATTGGAAAGATCTATCCGAGGCCTACAATGCTCATGAAAAAATAAAATCATACATGCTATTTTGCGAGAGAAACATACCCAAAAAAACATCGTTTAGGGCCTCAAAATGACCCCGGAAGTTCAGGACCCGAAAAAACTGCTAAAAATAGTAAATTGCCAAAATTGCCAAAAATCCATTTTGAGCCATTTGGAAAAGGTGGGTGGCCACCAATATCCACCTGGATCAATCCTCCCTCCTTAGGAAGCAATGGTCTCCATTGCGTTGATTTCCCAGGGGAGAGGGAAAAACATTTGTTGAATCTGCATCTTGGTGAGCTGCTTGTCTTGCTGGAGACGTCGCACTGCTTAGTTTGTGGAAATCTATCACGAACCTGTTGCGGTTGAGGCTAATCAACAAGTCGAGATACATGAGAGGATGATGTGCAGAAGGAATCTTTTCACTTTTCTACAGCCTTGTCGACCTGCTTCTGTTGGATAGAAGGTGCTTGGGGCAAGGTTGTAGTGGTTGCAATGTCCTTTTGTTCTCCTTTTGAACAGATAGTGGAGAAGATGAATTTTGTAGTATGAGATACTACCTTGCGGAACTATTTAGGTGGGGCAGTAGTTGGAACTACCTTTGGTATCCTGTAGAGATGACTCCCCAGAGTAATAATGACACTACGGGGTCGAGACTCATAGATAGCATGGCGTTTCCACATATATGGTTGGACCAAGAGAACATCACAGACATCCAGTGGGACAACATCACATAATACCTCATCCTTGAAGGGTTGGATGTCGTATGACAATTGACACTATTGGTTGACACGGAGATCTCATCCTTGCCGAAGCCACCCGATGTTGTATGGCTACGGGTGAGGTGTTGTTGACAATCCCAACTGTTTGATGACCTCTGATGAGATGAGGTTCTTCTGGCTTCCACTATCAACAATAAAATGCAGCAGGGTCCCCTTCACCCACATCTATGAATGAAAAAGGCTCTCCCCCTCTTCAGGATCTGTTGGTTCTTCTGGTTGAATTGTTGCGGTCACGACAATAGCAGTGGGGTCTGTGTCAATGATCTATCCTTTACCAGTATTTTTAGAATCAGATTCTGAATCAGGGTTCGACTCCTTGTCTTTGATATCGGACACCAATGACTGTTTTGAGCGACATTCATTGGTGTTGTGCCAAGGGATTTTGTGGAAATCACACCATTTTCCGGTGTCCTTCTTTGTCTTTTCATGACCCTTCTTTTCCTGTGTCTTGGACTGGTTTTCAGGAGATTGTTTGTTAGGGCTGTCTTTGTCATACTTTGGTTGTTGCGGATTTGTGGACCCGAATTCCCATTTGTTCTGGTGCTTAAATTTCTTCTCAATTTTAACAACATATCGATAAGCAGCACCGAGTGATGAGATGTCTAGAAAATCCATTTCAGTCTGGATGTATTTATGTAGAGCCCCATGGTATTTCAGAACCAAATGTCGCTCGGAGTCTTTGATACCCAGCTTGGTGCACAAGGTATGGAAGGTATTGGTGAACTCCAGAACTGTTTGGCCCCTCTCTTGCCGCAGTGTGGTCCATCTCATGTACTGGTCCTCATAGTTTCCAACAGGGTAATATTGTTCTTTTACCGCATCCACAAAAAAATCCCAAGTGGGATCGACCCCATATATTCCAGACTCCTATGTGGAACTTTGCTCCCAGTAAGTTTCCCACTAATGTTTGACATGAGGGAGAGCTTTAAGGAGTGCAAAGGTGATCTTTTCTTTGTCGAAAAAATTGTGAACAGAGAAATAATCTTCTAGCAGATTTAACCATTTATCTAGGGCATCTGCATCTATTTGACCTTCAAATACGGGAATATCAAAATTAACATGTACCTTGAAAGGCGAGGTGCCTCCAAAGTGGTCGCTTGATGAAGATGCGCCTGATACTATCGGCAGGCGTTGAAGGATGTGGGCAAAATTCTCCATCATTTCTTCCCTTTGTCGCGTGAGAGCTTGCTCAAGCAACAGATTGATAGGATCGTCTGCTCCATCGTTTTTCTTTTCTTCCGCCATTGAGGGTTTCTTGGGTGTGCGAGAGAGATTGTCTTCAAGAGAGACAAGCTTGAGACCCAACTTGCTATA
>ML819760.1:49222-74672 GCA_009831015.1 Picea engelmannii | reverse complement strand
GAATGCCAAAAGTCCTAGACATCCAAAAACCTAACCCTAGGAGATGAAGCGCCAAAAGTCATGTGGGCCCCGTTTGGGTAAGTTAGTACATCAACTTCCCGGGGTCGTAACTTTTGCATACGATCTCCATTTAGGGCGCACGATAGCTCGTTGGAAAGATCTATCCGAGGCCTACAACGCTCGAGACAAAATAGCATCGTAGATGCTATTTTGTGAGAGCAACATACCCAAAAAAACATCGTTTAGGGCCTCAAAATGACCTCGAAAGTTTAGGACCCGAAAAAACTGCTAAAAATAGTAAATTGCCAAAATTGCCAAAAAATCGTTTTGAGCCATTTGGAAAAGGTGGGTGGCCACCGATATCCACCTGGATCAACTATAGCTTCTTCAATATTCTTCCTATCCCTTTCATAGTGTTCACAGTCTCATCTACTCTGAGAAAGAAACTTGCAATATTTTCATCTTTTCTCATTCTTAGGCTTTCAAATTGCATATCGCGGGCTTGAAGTTTGGCCAACTTCACTTTCTCGTCTCCTTCATAATTGTTTACCACTGTATCCCATATTTTATTTATGGATTCCAACTTCATTATTTAACAAATTATGTTTCTACAAGTCCTCGTTGGATAGAATTCATAGCTCTTGCATTATTGTAGTAATTATTCTTGCCTGCTTCATCAGTAGGAAGAGGTTTTTGGATTTTATAACCATCTACCACAATATACCAAACTTCCATACCAAGAGACATTAAGTAGGTATTCATTCTGGTTTTCGAAAATGAAAAATTTGTTCCATTGAATAGCGGAGGTATGGTTGGACAAGAAGATGAATCTTGACTTGCCATACCTTTTATGTGATCTTCCTTCCATATGTTATGTTGTTACTAAAGGAACCTGCTCAGATACCAATTTTTATGACTTACTAAAATACTGAGATGGGAGGGGTGAATTAATATTGTATCATATTTCTCAATTTTCTTTCCTTTCAACAATTTACATTTATTTAGAAATGCTTACTTAATCAGTAATACATGCAGAAATAAAAACGCAAAAAAGAAAACACATTACACAAGGACTTTTACATGAAACCTAATGTGGGATAAAACCATAGAACATATTTCTTTATGTTCTTTTGCAAGCATCAAATTACAATTTATAATTATTCATCTTGACAGGCACCCACCTATCACATATAATGAGAACACCAATCCTCTTAGGCACCAACCTATCACAGATAATGAGGACGCCAATCCTCTCAGGAACCAACCTATCATAGATAACGAGGATATAAATCCTCTCAGGCATCAACCTATTAAAAATTATGAGGACACCAATCCTCGGTGAGATTCAACTCATCCTAGCACCACCCTGCCACCCTATATTCAGTTAAATTTTGTTTATTACAAAACTATCAGATATGTCTTCAGTTCGGTTTCTTTGAACAATTACATAACCTTTTTATTTTCTCCTCATCCACACTTGACTCGAATAGAGCACATCCCTATTTATAATGTTTTTTCTTGAATTCAAAATCATGTATGTGGATGTGTAACCATTATATTGTGGACACATCTTGACCATATCAAATTCATGTTGGTTATACTTCTTTCTAAATAAATTATGTGGACGCATGAGGGTTATATTATGGACATATCTAGACTATATCAAGGTCATGTTAGTTACACTTATGTCTAAATAAAGTATGTGGATTCCTGGCGATTATATTGTGGAAAAATATTGACCAGATCAAGGTCCAGTTACAAATGGACATTCTTTGACTAAATCAAATGAATCAAATCTTCCTACGATTGAGCTCTAGATCATATATAGAAACAAAACCTAGTCTTATTAGAGAATCTCCTCAACAATGACACAACAAATTATATTCTAGTCTATAGAGCACCTAATGCGCATATAAAATATGAGCCCAAGGTTCAAGTCACAAGTTTTGATCCTATTGCACTTGGCCTATAGTGTGCTCACCCAGTCGCTCCACCATACTATTAGCATTTCTTGGCGACTCGCTCACTTGAATACCAAATTTATATTCATCATGTTTCATTCCACTCTATCACTTGTCATACGGTATTTGTCTCATCACAGTCCATTGTGCCATTTGTCACACTCACTCAGGGTGCCCTGCAAATTTTCTTCTACGAAATCTTCCACACAATCCATCGCATTCCATTCCATGGAATATGATTTGTCTCGACACACTCCACCACATTGTTCGATGTACTAGTTCAAAGAATCCTGCATATTTTCTTATGCACCATTGACCCTTTTTTGCACCATTTATTCGTTCATCCTTCGATCCTTCTGTGCACTTTTTTTCATCCTTTCATGACTTCCTTTTTCTATGAACCATACTTTGTTCCATATGTTTATGTTCCATTGATCCTATCGTCCTTCGATCCTTCAACACACTTCTTATGTATGTTATTTTGTTATAACAAACCATGTCCATGACCACTTTTACATCAATGAAAACATATGTGAAACACTCTCTTCACCCACCAGATATCGCTTCAAGGTGTCATCTCCTGGATGGATTCCCTTACATCATCCCGATTTTTCTTAGCATCAGGTAATCAGGAATTACAAAGCTTCTCAACATATGATCTCATAAATGGACGTGATCTGAGATGATAAGAGTCATCAATCTTGGAAGGTTTCTCCAGAGAAAATATTGACTGTCCACTTACTTATACTATAGAAAGGCTTCTACAGGTGCCAATTTCAGTCATATATTTTTCTGAAACACAATTATGGTTTAGTTCTTCTTTCTATGGTCTCGATCTAGTTCAGATTCACATCAAGGATCTACACATGATCTCTTGCAAGTAAAACACTTCATCATTTTCCCAATTAACTTATAGAGTTCATTCGGTCAATTGTCTCCATTACCATTCGATGATATGGTTCACTTTTGTATTTAACGTCTTCAACCATTCTTCCCCCATTGTTAGCAACATCCACTTTGTTAGCTATATCAATAGTTGTATCTTCCAACTATATATAGTTTCTATGATCCAAAGCCATCCTTTTAATTATTTCAGGAGGTATTCAAGAAGTATTTATGTTCTAATGTAATATTATTTACCAAGTAATTATGTTCTAATGACAATCTTCTCAACCATATGTGCACCCTCACATAAATGACAATATACTCAACAAAAGTTTAAACATTAAATAAACTATTCTTGAATAAATGTATATTGTTTTAATATGATCTAAAATGGCCCACTTATTGAGTCATTGACTTATTACTCAATGAATATTTTTTTGCAAGGGTCATTATTAACTCTGAAAACTAGCATTTGTGAATTTCTCTTAATCACAATGAAGTTTAAACATTAAATAAACTATTCTATTGAAGAAATCTAGACTATTTTAATATGATCTAAAATGGATTACGTATTGAGTTATTTTCTTATTACTTGATGAATAGTTCTTTTCAAGGGTCATTATTAACTCTCAAAACTATCATGGGTGACTTACCAATAGTTTTGCAATTACCATTCATTATAATGTAAATGTTGTGTACTTTGGAGTATTATTTGTTACAAGTATAATAAGATGTTTTTTCAAACTATAACACCTACATGATCATAACTTATTAATATATAACACATCTAAAATTTTCAATGTACATTTAATTAGAAAATGTGTCATCATGTCTAGAGGTACATGATGGTAAATTGTGCCCAAAGTACAAAATCGAAACTAGGGACCAAAGTACTACAAAATCCACATGGTGGAAATGACAAATGGAGGTAGTCATTATTTCCCACCACCCTTAGCACTGCTAGAGGCAACATATCCAAAAGTGATATTTCTCCTCTTTGTGAGAAACCTCGAGGTTGCCAATGTAGAATATTGTTCTGCATTTCTATATATTGAAAAAAAAACAACAATTATAGGTTACTTTTAAGAATTTCAAATATCAACAAACATACAAAACATAATTTCACAATTTTCAAAACCAAAAGAAAAAACAAAGTAACAAACAAAATATTTATTTTTTTGTTTTATTCATGTTATTTACAAAATATATTTTTAGAATTTTCAAAAATAGAAGAAAAAAAAAAAGATTTTTTTATTTTTATTTTTTATTCATGTGATTTGTATTTATCTACAAAAGGGGAGAGGGGTAGCTTACAAGTTTTAGGGTAGGTGGAATTTTTCATTTAAGAAGGCATCTTTATCATTGCATGCAAGACTGACAAGATGGTGATAATCAGGAAAAACATGTCAACCAACAAAGGCATGTGGTGCATGAGAAGCGCCAAGCAAGATCCAAAAGTACTAACTTCCATCCCACAAGATATTTCCACTCTTTTCACTAACACTACATTTCAATTTATCCTTCTCTGAATTCTTGCACATATTCAGAGTCAATGTTCCAATAATCTAGAAGGTGGGAACTTAAGACAAGGTTCATGATAGTGGCCACCTGCAAGTAAAAATTAGAGACCATGTCATACTAGTGGATTGTGAATAAGTTCCCTTATTTACTTCCAAGGCGCACTCATGATCCATTTCTTCCTGAAGTGAGACCTCATGATCTTCACAAGGGTACTCATCAAAGACCAAGCAAGAGTCAAACCCACTCATCTAATTATGTAAAGGCACAATAAAGTCAAATTCAAGATAAAGAGTATCATACATGGTTTCCCTATCCCCTAGGCCATCTTCTTTGGACATAACTTGTTTTTTATGTTGGTAATATCTAATGAATAAGTCATATACTATATCCCTACACTAGTACACATGGGATCAAAATGTGATGAAATATTTCCACGTTTCTATAATTCATGGAAAAATGCATCAAAATTTTAGCTTTATTTTAACTTTTTTTTGTTTGTCCCCGAAGTTCATCGATATAGTAATAGATTCCAAAAACCATCTTTATATCCATGAATTTTCCTTGCTATAGCGACACTTGTGCCACACGTGCAGTGCAATAGGTATTGAATTTTTTTCACGGTCAACTCGTTTATTTTCGTTGCTATATCAACGAGCATCAATCTATAAATACATGTCTTTAAGACAAATTTCGACAAATTTGCTATAGTTGTGACAATTGTTCTAGTGATTGTTTGAGATGTATTTTTTTTTTCACGTATTGGATTAACACATCTAATTCTCAATCTACATAGCTTAGATTTTAGACTTGCAAGATTAGTATTTTTAATTTTCTTGTCTCTTTTAATATAAAGCTATGTTAAGAAATTTTAATTTCAAAATTTTTTAACATGAATGTTTTAAGCAAATTTATTTTTTTTAATATTATTTTTGAATTTTAGCATTGCTACATATATTTCGTGTGATTGAACATTGAAGTATACAAATTTTAAATTATTTTTTTTCAATGTTTGAACAAAATTATTTCTTTTAATAATTTTTTCAAAATTTAGCATTGCAACATATATTTCTTGTGATTAGACCTCGAAGCATATGAAATTTTATTTATTTTTCAATGTTTTAACAAACAATATTTTTTTTAATATTTAATTGGTTCTTATAGGCAATTACTGTGTCATATAAATATATTATGAATGAAAATGCAAGGAGGCTTGCTCAGTTTAGAGTGGCATTAGAGGTGAAGGGCAATGGAAAATGTTGTTTCCCTTGCAATGATTGCGGGAGCTTGCAAACAAGAAGAATTTTAATAACAACAATTGAAGGGGGTTATGAATATCATCCCTTGGTAAGACATTATTCAATATATAATGTATTATTTGTAATAGTGATAATGTCATGTATTTGCTAAATATTTTATCGTATTAATATATGTTCTATACACACTAATTTTAATACATTGTTTGTAAATATAAAGACAACGCCCCCAAAATGTCGACCGCCAGAGAGTTATTTTCCAAGTATCAGCATAAATATTACTTTACAAGGTGAGGAACATGGAGATATGAATATTGAAGATTGAGTTCTTAATGATGATAAGGATGGAGATAATGTTATTGATACAAATCAGGAAGATGAGATACATATATTTATCCAAGACACATTTTCTCCAATGGATGAGGACAATCAGGATGATATTCATGATGTCGATCCTGTACTTGAGAAGTCACGAGAACCTCTTTATGAAGGCTCAACAACATCTCTTCCATCTGATATATTGTTTTTGGTGGACTTGAAGGTTTTGAATGGTTTATCAAACACTTGTCTCACACAGATCCTAAGGTATGCAATGTATTATTTATGTCATGTTGACATGTACATAAAGGTTGACTATTTTCATATATTGTTATTGTTAATTAATTCATAAATTAGGGATGTGATATTTATGATTAATATTGTTTACATTGACTTATTTTTTTGAATGGTGTAGATTGTTAGGTAAATTTTTATTACAACCATAAAATATTTTACCATGCACATATCGAGAAATATCTTTGATTATGAAAGAAATTGGAATGGAGTATCAAGCTATTGATGCATGTCCAAATGATCATTTCATATACTATGGACAATATGCATCAGAAAATAAATTCCCACTGTGACGTCCCCAAAAAAAAGAAAAATATTTTTAAAATTTAAATCTGCTGAAAATTTATTTATGTTCTTAGTAAATTCAAATTTGGAATTTTTTTGCCATTTATGGCAATTCCGAATTTCGAATTTGATGATTGTAATTAATTATTATGACAATTGGGCAGAGACCTAATTTGACCCAACTAACTATTTGACTATGACACTTGTATGAAAACAAAATATTTTATATTGATTGCAGGAGGACAAATGGAACAACCATGTTAAATTTAGCTGACCATGACTCCATGAGTGGGGAACACATTGGAATTAACTCTAGGATGATTGTTACAAGTGGAAAATCAGTGATTTGGCCATTGGAAGCCCTTGAAAATCAGAGATTTAGAAAGCTGCGAAAATTCCCAAGGGAGGGAAAAAATTCCTAGGCAAATTAATAAATAGCATATGTGAGGAGGCAGGACGCTGCCAAGTATGTTGGGAAGGAAGACTATGAATTTTTTCTTTGTTTCTTGATGTTATGAGCACTACTATGTGAGTGTGAGGCAAGAGGGATACTACTGGAATTGAAGGACATTGTTGGAGAGGAGATTTCAATTCTCCCTCATGGACTCAAGGTCAAGCTAGGGGGTGAATCAGGCAAGTAGATTGGTTGCCCTGTTCTACAGTTGGGAGGAACGTGGTTGTTCCCTTTGTCTTCCCGTAAATTTGGTTCAGATATGTAACTCTACCTTATCCTAGTCAAATGTCATGTGTTGCAATCTGTTTACTTCTATGTATGAATTTTTGGTTGAATGTTGTGGTGGAAAGATCTGTCATTTTACTTCATAGGCGTTGTCTAGAAATGGACTCATTTATTTAGATGTGATGCTGAGTAATTACTAAGATATTGGAATGTACCAAACAAAAAAACAAATTATGTAGTAGTTACTAACCCCATAATAGAATGGATTTCAGAGTACAATTATCTTCTTAGTTAATTCTGTTAAGTAAAATGAAAATAATTTTTTTTGCGTAAATACTCGAAGCCATGCGCACCAATAGTTGTGCGGATTTCATTTCCTATAGATTCTTATAGTATACAATGAGCCTCCTCTATTGAGAATACCAGTCCAGATTCAAAGTAAATACACTCTTTATCACAGAGGTATTAATCGATATGTATATCGACCTGTATAAATATATCATGAACATATATGTAGATATATAATGAGCATTATGTATGATATAAGATGACATTGGAGTAAACTGATTACTAAGGTATCCGGAAAAAAAAACTGGACATATATACATATAAACATTTACATAGGAAAATAATTTAGAAACTTACCAAAACCCCATTACAGAAAATTAAGTATATGTGCATCAGCATGGTAGTGATGGTACTTTAGTAATGACTCTATGGTTTAAAGGTGAATCTACGGTATAACCTCTGCCGTAGGTACAATGCTACAGGGTATCTAGTATAAAGGAGTAAGAAAATCACATGAAAGGAAATAAACCCGAATTTCTGGAAGTCTCGATCTTTATAATCTCAAACAGACAAACATTTTCCTATCGATTTATATATGAGAAACCCCAAAATCTAGACAGAATCCCATAGACATAAGATTTACACGAAACCATTGCATACAACTGGTTCGTATGTCAAATTTACAAATGGTGGAATAATACTTAGGTTCAACTCCTACCAAAACTAGTGTTGTATCAGAATGCAAGTATATGATGTTTAAACGAAGTCTGGAAGTCATCACCCGATCCCGGTGGAAAACAAAGCCCTTAGGCGTAGTTGTTATTATGCTAGTTTTCCGAATACTACTGTACTTAGCCGAATCATTTTTGAGAAGGGACCGTGTAATCAACAGTGAGATTCAATTCTGGAAAAAATAACTAGAGAATTCAAAATCTGTAATAACAAATCATTTTTCAAAGATACCGAAGAAAAATATTAAACACGAAAAGTGACAGATTGAAATCCGTTTACACAACGAAATAATACTCAAAGCATAATGATCATATTACTTAAATAGAACGATTGTCTGAATATCACAAGTACAACCAGGCGCAAGCTTGCCATAAATTTTCTTCGTACCAGAATGTTTATACAAAATCAGGGCGTACCCTGTATCAACTAAATACAAAACTTGGAGCTAAAAATATTCAAACATTAGGGATGGGACAAATCCTTGACCATCGGTGCATATAAACTCGAAATAGATGGAAGTGCACTGTGTTGGAACTCGAATACCTCTTTAAGGAGTGAAGAGGGCGTCCCCATGCTTCGCCATGACCGCACCTACACAAAATAATGTGAAGAATTATAATGTATCCAACGGAAAAGATGATTAAATCACAAAACAGAATAAAATTAGAAAGTGGGCTGGTGAATACTTAACTGTAAAGGTGTTCTTTCCTTTTTTCATCGTGTTATCGCGTACGCCTCCCAGACCGAAAGGGGAGGAGGAGTTTGTGTCTCCCTGATGGGTACCCTCGCACATCAAGGGGCCCATCATTAGCGATGAATATCAGTATTAATCAAAAACATTGCAGAAAATGAATTTGTGTATAATGACCATAAAGTAATAGTAAACATAAAATTATTGTGACGTTTCAAATATGAACAAGAAAGATTAAACACCTTTGGCCATGAGAACTTCGCTCCTAATCAATATAATGACACTAGCAATTTAAACACAAAAGTTCTCTCAAGTTCAACAGTATGTTGAAAGGTCTGTTACGCACCCAAGTAAGGGGAAACCTAGACATGGCACTCTGTCATCTAAGACAAATCGATTGGTAAACCGGGCCATTAACGAAAGTTCAAACAAACAAAAAATAGCATATTCCAAATGCACATTTCTAACAGACATCGTAGTAAGTTCCTCCAAGAAAGGAGAATAGCTCGGCCTCGACAGGAAGACTAGTACAGAGAAAGGGGTTAAACTGTGAAGAACCTAGACCTGGCTAGGGTAACACCTACCCTTTCACAATAACCTCGAAGAATGCTACCGAAGAACTGACTGGGACCAGGAGCATGCAGAGACCTACCTAAAAAGACAGAAAGATCTGAATGCAAGTAAAAGAATAGTCAAGGGTAAACTTACCCCGCACAGAGATGTCATTGAGAAGTTCCACCCAAGATCTTCGCCCATCTAGCATAGAGGATGAATCATAAACTCATTTCCACGTTGCTAAAGCCAAACAAAAGAATGGTCTGAGATGTTCCTTCCTCCTTCACTAAACCAAAACCAGAATGCAAACGAAAAATGGACTGAGACGGTGCTTCCTCCTTCACCAAACCAAAACCAGAATGAAAGTGAAAGTGTGGGAGTAGACTTTTGCATGGAGTAAAGGGGATGGGGTCTTCGTACTTGGACCATGCGAATATAGGGTAAGTGTCAACATATCATTGGGGCACGCCAGTCGAGCTCTGAATCAAATAGACATATCCCAGGCGCTTTAAATGTTGCAGACAGGCCTTTAAGGCACGAGGGTTCCAACCTGTATCGGTTTCTCATAGTATTAATGGCGAGGTAACCGAATGGCTTACTTACTACACCATTATATGTTGAATCGAAATACCTTTTCATTAACCATCCGAGGTGGATAGCCCTTGTCATTACCTAATGAGTAGTTGTGTTAGCACGATCATAACCATAACCTTCACAAGTTAACCTCTGTGCACTTTATATTCAAGGTGCAAGTTTAATGCCCAATTTTATACCAAATAACTTTTGTTTCCGAATAATGTTAACCTCTCCATGTATAACTTATAATGATATACATATTGGAATGAGCATCATAAGGCCTTACATCTATAACCCTTGCATTCGTATGATAGTGACTCTAAGTAGTTACATCTCCATATCATGAAGTGGTTTTGGAAACGAAACGATATATAATAACAAGTTGCAATGAAATAGGATATCCCTAGCTATGAACCTATGTTCATATATAACTCAATACCGAAATAGGAAGCTATGACTTTATGTTAAAATAATATAGAGGAGGAAAAGGCAATAAGACTATTGTACATTATGGTTGACGAATGACTGAAAATCTTTAAAGACGCAGAACCAACTCAAAGTCCCCTATTAATTTTTTAATTTTTTTTTATGTAAATTTTGAAGTACATTACATATGGTATCAGAGAAAAAAGGTTACAACACTAGACCTGAACAGGGCCACAATAGCTACTTAGTTTATATATTCTAAGTTATGTAAAACTAATAAAAATCTTATGGTTACAAACAAAAAGTTATTTCTATTTTGTGTTAATTATGGTAGCTCAGGACGATGCAGAAATCAGGATGGGAGAAAACCCACAGCAAGGACCCCCTGGAGATCCAAGACAGAACAACGACGGAAGCTCACTCATGGAAGTGTTAGAAACAATGAGGAACCTTATTGTTGAATTACAGATTTTCAAAGCAGACAATGAAAAATTGAAAAAGGCACAACAGGAATAGAAAGAGATAAATGAAGTCCTGTTGTGCAATATAGTGACCAAGAAAAGCCCAAAGGACGATAACCTCGAGGAAGAAGTCAACAAAAGGGCCTCCAAGAACTCAGGGACGGAAATAGAAAAAGGAGATAGTTTGTTGGAAGGAATAGCTTCAGCTGAAGAAAAAACTAAATCTGACAGAAAAAGAAAACATGTAGACCACCTCGAAGCAGAATTTAAAAAGATTAAACTAGCTACCTTTGATGGAGAATCCAAGACAGGAGAGGAAGCTGAAGCATGGTTGTTGGACATCAAAAAATACTTCCAGATCTACAACTATTCCAACAACATGAAGGTCAGAATGGCCATCTACAATCTGAAAGGGAAGGCCAACATTTGGTGGCAGGACCTAAAATTGGCCAAGGGCCTAAAGGAAAAATAGTTGGAATGGTCTGACTTTAAAAAGTATTTCAAGAAACAATACCTTTCAGAAAGCTACTATGAAAGGAAGAAAAAAGAGTTCTACGAGTTACGACTTTGACAGATAGCAATGGAGGACCTTATAAATAAATTTCTGGAGTTGCTAAGGTTCGTACCGTACATCCGCGAGAATAAGGTAAAAATTCAGCGATTTCTAAGTTGTCTACCACAGTCCTACAAGGACAGAATTGAATTTGACAACCCCAAATCCTTGAGAGAAGTATTTAGGAAGGCACAAATGTGCTATGATTAGTATAAATAGCGAGTAGAATTTCCCAAAGCATGGAGGGATAAGAAACAAGAGCGAATGAATCAGTGGAAGAAGGGGTACTAGCCAACTCCTTACCATAATACAACAAAAAGTTTTTCGAGAAAGGATTTTCACTCAAACCATCCGAATATGCAAGGCAGTGGTAAACCAGTAAAACTGGGGATGAAGAAGTTTGGAGACAACCCCCGTGAGCCATTAAAGCGTTGGGAATGTGGAGATCCTCATCTAAGGAGGAATTGTCCGCATTTGAGTTCAACAAACAAAACTGTTGTTCATAATCTGCAGGAAGCCTTGACACTGGGAGATGTGGGAAGAAGCCTACATCGGATAAATGCAGCCATAGATGGTCGACAAGCTGACCACCAGTCCTCGGTGGTAGAAATCGAAGGTAAAATCAATGACACTTGAATTTCTGTTTTAATTGACCCTAGAGCTACGTTAAGTTATATTACACCTAATGTGGCAGAGTCAAACAAACTTAACAAACTGAAGCACGCAAAATCATGGCTTGTACAATTAGCGACTGGTACTAAAAGAAAGGTAGTTGAGTTTGTTCCGTATTTTGAGTTCAGCTTAGATGGTCAAAGTATAAAGACCCATCTGAACATCCTACCACTAGGATCTTAAGATATGATTATCGGGATGGATTGGTTGGAACAACACAAAGCAATGCTAGATTTCTATACAAAGATACTTAGCCATAAGGACAATTTTGGCATTGTTAGAACAACCCAAGGTATACCAAAACCGATATCAGTCAGACAAGTTTTAGCAATGAAACTCAAGAAATGTATGAGGAAGGGATGTCAAGTTTATGCCATCCAGGTAACAAATCTGCTAGGAAAAGTTGATAAGCAAAAACTAGAAGACTTTGTTGTCCTACGTGATTTCATAGACATGTTTGTGGATGAGATACCAGAATTACCCCCTAGAAGGGAAATAGACTTCTCCATAGATTTGTTACCCGGTTCTACCCCTATCTCAAAGGTGCCTTACTGGATGAGTCTACCAGAACTGACAGAATTAAAAATACAATTACAGGAATTGTTGGACAAAGAGTACATCAGACCGAGTGTCTCACCTTGGGGAGCACCAGTCCTCTTTGTGAAAAAGAAGGATGGTACTCTAAGATTATGTATCGATTATAGACAACTGAAAAAAGTGACTATTAATAATAAATACCCCTTACCAAGGATAAATGATCTGTTCGATGAAGTAGGGGGGGGACAAGATCTTTTTGAAATTGGATTTACGATCTGGTTATCATCAAGTTTGGATAAAAGACAAGGACATAAACAAAACAACATTTCAGACAAGATATGGACACTACGATTTTGTAGTCATACCTTTTAGACTCACTAACGCCCCAGCCACGTTTATGTGCCTAATGAACAGTATTCTCAGTGAGTACTTGGACAAGTTCATGGTAGTATTCATCGACGATATCCTAGTCTATTCAAAGACGGAGGAGGAACATGAGGAACACTTAAGAATAGTGCTACAAACGTTAAGGAAGAACAAATTGTATGCCAATTTCGATAAGTGTGACTTCTATCAGAAAGAAATACAATATCTTGGACATGTAATTTCAGCAGAGGGCATTGTTGTAGACCCAGAAAAGATGAAAGCCATTAGGGAATGGCCGGTACCTAAAGATGTAGCATATATACAGTCGTTCATGGAAATCACCGGATATTATCGCAGGTTTATAGAAGGGTTTTCCAAGATATCCTACCCTATCACATCATTACAAAAGAAAGGAACCAGGTTTAACTGGTCAAAGAAATGTCAATACAGCTTCAACAAACTAAAGGAGTTATTGACAATGGCACCCATATTGAAAGTAGCAGACCCAGATAAAGACTTCCCCGTATGTGTTGATGAAGTAAAGAAAGACTAGGTGGTGTCCTAACCCAGGAAGGACACGTTATTTTTTATGAGTCCAGGAAGTTGAAGGAACATGAGCGAAATTATGTCACTCATGACTTAGAATTAGCAGCAGTAATACACACTTTAAACATGTGGTGACACTACATAATGGGCAAAATATTTCTATTATTAACGGACAATAGCGGGGCGAAATATCTATTTACCCAACCAGATCTTAACGCAAGGCAAGCAAGGTGGTTAGCCTTCTTGAGAGAATTTGACTTCAAGGTCAAACATATCAAGGGAAAGAAAAATAAAGTAGCATACGCTTTAAGTAGAAGAATCCATGGGTTATTTGAGATGAATGTTAGCAGGGCAGAAAGTGATCTGGAAGAAAGAATAAGGACGACAGGTATTGATGAAAAAAACTATACTAAAATAATGATAGAAATATTGAACAATACCATGAACTCGGAGAAACCAGATCTAAGTATCGACGAGAAGGGACTGCTACGATTTAAAAATAGACTTTACATACCAAATTCAACAGGGTTAAAATTAACAATCTTGGACAAAGTGCATAAGAAGCCATATTCTGGCCACCCAGGTTACTAGAAAATGATAACAACACTTAGGAAACTATTTTATTGGCCTAATATGAAGGGTGAAACAACATAATACTTGGCTAGGTGCCAATATTGTCAGCAAGTTAAGGTCGAACACCAACATCCAATCAGCCTATTACAAACATTACTCATACCAGAATGGAAGTGGGAGACCATATCGCTAGATTTTATAACAGGTTTGCCTAAAACTTAGAAACAGAACGATTCTATTATGGTGGTAATCGATAAACTCAATAATTCTACACACTTTATTCTTGTAAAGTCTACTTTTAAAACTATAAGCATTGTTGAAATATTCATGAAAGAAATTTTTAGACTGCATGGTATTCCTAAATTGGTGACTTCAGATAGAGACGTAAAATTCACATCCGCCTTTTGGAAGGAATTGTTTGCAGGGCTAAATACTAACTTGAATTTCAATATGAATTATCACCCGCAAATGGATGGACATACTAAAAGGATAAACCAAATCGTAGAGGATATGCTCTGAATGTACTTAAGATCAAAACCAAACAAGTGGGAAGGCTATCTACACTTGGTAGAATTTGCATATAACAATGGATACCAGACTTCGGCTAAATTGAGCCCTTTCGAAATAGTGTACGGCAGAAAATGTATGACTCCAATTAGTTGGGATAACCCGACTGACAGACTCATGGTGGGACCGAAGATGCTCCAATAAATGGAAAACACGGTAAGGAAGGTACAACAGAATTTGAAAGAAGCACGAGATAGACAGAAAAGCTATGCAGATCATAAAAGAAGACACTTGGAATTCCAAGTGGGAGACCATGTTTATTTAAAGGTGAAAGTGTGAAGAAGCTCGTTGAAGTTAGGGAAATGTGCCAAGATGGTACCCATGTTTTGTGGACCCTTCGAGATACTAGCTCGAATTGGACCCGTAGCATACCAACTTGCACTCTCGGCTAATCTGAAAATTCATAATGTTTTTCATATTTCCTTATTGAAAAAGTATATTCATGACCCTACTCATATGATTAATTGGAACTTGGTGTAGGTGGAACCTAAAGGCGAGTTCCAGGTGGAACCCCTACGCATTCTGGACCAGAGAGAAATAGCACTTCGGAATAGAGTCGTCGCTCAGGTAAAGGTGCAATGGAAGCACTTTAGTCCTGAGGAGGCCACTTGGGAGTTGGAGGGAGATTTGCAGAAATCTCATCCAATATTGTTCCAGGAAAGGAATGAACCCTGAGGACATTGTTTTATTGAAGGGGGAAAGGATGTGATGTCCCAAAAAAAAAAAAAAAAATTGAATTTAAATCTGCTGAAAATTCATTTCCGTTTTTAGTAAATTCGAATTTGGAAAAATTTTGCCATTTATGGAAATTCCAAATTTCGAATTTGATGATTTTAATTAATTATTATGACTGTTGGGCAGAGACCTGATTTGACGCAACTAACTATTTGACTATGACACTTGTATGAAAACAAAATATTTTATATTGATTGCAGGAGGATAAATGGAACAACCATGTTAAATTTAGCTGACCATGACTCCATGAGTGGGGAACACATTGGAATTAACTCTGGGCTGATTGTTACAAGTGGCAAATGTAACAACCCTAGTTGAATATATGTTTAGGGATTATTAAGTAAAAATTTATTAGGTAATTAATTTTTCTAACATGTTATTAACTAAACAAAGATTGGTATAATGATATTAATTAAATATTTATTAATTAATTAATTGTTATAATTTTGATTAATTAATTAATTAATTAATTACCTATTACATTCAATGACATGGGTATTAAATTTAAAAGGGTTAATAAATTTAATTGTTTAAATTAAAGGATTACGTATATAGAGGGGATAAGGAGCATTAATAATCGGATAAAACATTAATAATCGGATAAGGAGCATTAATAATCGGATAAGACAATGCATGTATGGATAAGGAAAGGGAGGAGGCTTACGAAAGGGGAGATATGAGGGGAGGAGGCTTATGAAAGAGGGGACTATTTTTGGGAGGGGTCTCTTGGATTTGCTGGTTCAGAGAGTTTGAGTTCTGTAGTCGGGAAGGATCAATACGGGGGGCACCGGTTTGTTGGGGGTTTTGGGCACGGGGGCCAGGATATCCATATGGTATCCTGGAACTAGGAAGTTGGATAGGATGCTCCTAGCTGGTAGGGAGGAACCACGGTTTGAGCAGAGTTGATCAATGCATCAAGCTAGGCAAGGCAAAAGCAGGAAGGTCAACAAGACAAGCGGAAGCAATAGGAAGGTCAACAAGACAAGCGGAAGCAGCAGGAAGGTCAACAAGACAAGCAGAAGCAGTAGGAAGGTCAACAAGACAAGAGAAAGTTTAGCATCAGACCAAGGTATTTTAATTTACGTATTTGTTTTATGCATTCAAGGAATACGAAGTGTTATAAGGTTGTTCGTAAGCTATTATGTTCAGCTCAATAAATTTTATATATGCTGGTTTTGGTTATATGCTGATTATGAAGTAAAATAAATGTTAGGTTTGCATTCCTTAAAATAAATTCTTTTGGGTTTTATAAGGCTTTGTGGAGCCGAACCCTACACATGGTATCAGAGCCCTAGTTCAAAAGATGGAGCCGAGAGCCTACCCACCTACTTAGAATCGACCCAGAAATAAACCAGAAAAATATCAAAAAGAAACCGGAAATAAAGTTAGGAATTGAATTGTTCCAGGATTAACCCATAAATTTAAACAATACCTAAATAGTTACATTGAAACTCCTTAAAGCAATTTAGAAAAGAATCCCTAGAACCCTAAATTAATATATATATATATATATATATATATATATATATTGTCATATATATAAGTAAATATAATAAATAGAAAAAGTTTTTCTTTCAGGCTCATTACAGGGTTGAATTTTATTTTTGTAAATTATTGGGCTCCCAGGGAAAATCTCCACTTATCCAAGCCCTACAATGATTGAGATGAAGTGAGCATCAAGTCACATGGAGGAAGAGCCCATAAGGGGCACTAAGGGTGCACTATGCATCCAGTGAAAAAAAATAAAAATGAAAAATAAAAAATAAAATATATATATATATATATATAATAAAACAAAACAAAAAACCAGATTTGGCTTCCAATTGCTTCATTATAATGGGGGACTACGAGGAAGTTGGTACGATATATGTGGAAGAATTTGGCGAAACACTACTTGAAGATGCAGGAGCGTTGGAAAAATGTTGGGATAAGGCTGCAAGTGCATACGCCAAATATAAACTTGCAAAGGTGGAAGCGGCTGGTGGCCAAACCGTTCCAGTGAACCATCACAGTGTAGAAAACCAACATCAAATGATGCTGAGTCGTCCAACTCCCGACCTTGAAACAAGCCAAATGCATGTGCACATTCGGCTGTGCCTAAACGGTCTTTATTCTTTCAAATCTCTATTATGAATACAGGTTAGAGAATTAGGGATGGCAGCATTAGAGAAAGTGTGATCATTTACAATACAAAATCCATGAGCGCTAGTAAAGTGCAATCACTGAATTTCGTTCTCTAATGACTGAAGAAAAGACAACCATCCCATATAATCGTTAGCCACCTTCAACATGCCTTGAGGCACTAGAATGCTAGATGAGCTGACGAGAAATACATTATATGATCTCTGGCAAAGCTTTTCAAACAAGTAACTAAGATCCACATTACCAACAACAAATACGATATTTCCAGGCGGCGGCGTATCCATCGCCCAGAGAAGAACATTCGTCATCATAATTTTCTCTATTTCACTATAATTGCCTGCAATTCATAACCTAAAGAATGTCTTAAGCCATAATATACTGTAAAAATATCAATGGACAAACACTGCAAACTCTGATAAAATTTAACAAAAGATTCATATCAAATCGCAGTGTTGTTAGGCCAAAAGAAATACCAACCCTAAACTACCGTGAGAAAATCAAAGATGAAAAAGGTAAACAATGCAAATTTGAAGGTGGGTATGATTGAACCAAGAGAAGCCGAGTGCACTTCACAGATCAAACTCAATCAAATTTAATAAAAAAAATTCAAATCAAATTGTAGTGTTGTTATGCCCAGAGAAATTCCAACCTTAAACATGAGAAAATAAAAGATAGAAAAATTAACTATGCAAATTTGAAGGTGGGCATCATTGCACCACTCTGCCGACCAGGTTAGATCAATCCACAAAAGATTCAAATAAAATTGGAATGATGTAACCTGTTCAGCCCAAACAAATACCAACCCTAAAGTACCATAATAAAATAAAAGATGAAAAAGGCAAACTATGCAAACTTGAAGACGGACATGATTGCACCCAAAAAAATAAAATCTAGATACACTTTACAACTTATTAGGCTGAATCCCGGTTTTTTTTTCATCCCTCTAAATACCTAACCCTAAAACATAACAAATTAAGTTGAATAATTCACCAGAAAACACAGAAACATTAAGTCGTTGAGGGGTTTGAAGAAAGGGGGATATGAGAAGCGTGGCTAACGAATGTGGTGTTTACCAGGAGGGGCCAAGATAAGAGCCCAAGGGCCCATTAGATATGCACTACGCAATAGATAAGATTAAACACACATCGATCAAAACCATGCCATATCACGACCACACTAGCGCTACAAAAACAATAAGAATTTTTTTTTAATAAAAAAAAAAAACAAAAGAAAACCACAGGATATCAACGAAAATGATATGAGGTTCAAGGGTTTTGAACCCACTACCAACCCGCACAGCAAACGCCACGATAAATAGCCCGCGACCATTACCAGATCTCCGGCCATTACCAGAGCTTCGTCGCAGTTGCAGAGCAGGAGAAGCTTAGGGTGCATTTGCAATCGCAAATGAAACAAGCTACAGGACGATTAGGGTTAGGGGTATTGAGATAAGTGAGTTTAGGGTTAAGGGCACGTGGGCCTCATGCGAGGACCCACGATGTCGTGTGGATTTTTTATTTTTTTTCATCTTAAGTAATATTTATTTTATTTAATTTGATATTTCATTGATTTATTTAAATTAGCTTTTTAAATTATTCTTAAATTTCAATTTCAATGGTTTAAATCGTTAATTTTTTTTATTAATTATTAACAAATATATATATATATATATATATATATATATATATATATATATATATATAATATACATACATATATTTAAATATATGCAGCAAATTAAAACTAAGTATAGTAAATTAATTAAAATTAATTATCATTAATTTATTTAAATTAATATGTTAGAGAGTCCATGGGTTTTGAACCCAAGACCCCCCACCAAGCGAAGCGCCTTAAGAAGAACACTAACGCCAACATGCCCTCATAAGTCTTTACAAATAAATTCTTATATTTAATTAGATTAATGGTAACACTATAGGAATTAGAGTGGTATTAGTATTAGGAAGATACAGTATGAAGATTAAGACTAACTGGCTTATTACCTAACCTATTGATCCAGAGCTAGCTAACCGAGTTGAATCATAATTAGTGAATGCACCGAAAATCAAGGTAAAGGCTTATTTAGCGCTGTTGATCTTTGTATCCCAAGTATAAACTCCGATTGTCCAAGCATCAGGCTCACGAGACCGTACACACAATTCATCGAGCCAAGCGCCAAGTCCCTCCACTCCATTCGTCCAGTCAAAGTCAATGCTAAATCTCAATGCAGCATTCGACAATGCACCCACTAGGCACCAGGGAAAATCTCACGAGTCAAGCATCAGAGGATATTTAGTTATAAGCGAAAAGTTAAAAGGACTTAGACTAGGACAAGAGGGAAGGAGGTGGCATACACACTAGGAGAGTAAGCAAGAGGAATTGGCGAGTATGGCACAAGGTTAGCATAGCTACAGGGAAAGGGAACCAATATTTTTTTTTTAGTGCGAAGAAATCGATCTTAGACGCTTAATCCTAATCCTAACCTAGCCAATCCCCTAAAGGAGTAATGTCTGTTTACAGACAAGTAAAGAAAACTTACGCCTAACCCTGTTCCTAATTTAAGTAGCACCAATTTGAAACGTCCTGGAACTCATCGCGACAACTTTGGTTGATGCAGGTTAAAGCATACAGGATGGTCAGGACTCAAGGGAATTGAGGCAAGGGAGTGTCGTCACAAGCACCGCCAACACCACCAGTTCCACCACTACCATCGCCCGAACTACCCCTCATACTGCGCTCATTGGAAGCCATTAATGAGACCTTAAAGGGGCGACAACCGGCAGGGACTGAAGTGGAACCCCCACCGTTTGGAACGGGTAATCTAGAAGCGTCAAGGGATTCAGGGGGAGGACCTCCACCCGAAGACATCACGCGAGAATTGCAGAAGATCAAACTTCTAGAGTTTGTCGGGGGTCACACCAGTGAACGCGCGGAAGCATGGTTGGAAGGCATGACAAGGTGTTTTTCCTTAAGGGACTATGTGTCCAACTCAAAGGCAAAGATCACAATTTTTCAGTTAAGAGACCGCGCCTTGAACTGGTGGGGCAACCTGGAAAGACAAATGCACCTTACCCCAGACACAAAATCTTGGGAACTTTTCGAGGAGAGGTTCCGAAGGAAATATCTACCAGCATACTACAAGGAACAAAAGGTAGGGGAATTTCATGCCTTAGTATAGGGAAATAGAACTGTAGAAGAATATGAGATCAAATTTATGGAACTGGTCAAATATGTTTCGTATATGGATAATGACCAATGATAGGCAGAGCGCTTCGTCTATGGATTGAACCGTAAGATAAGAGCTATGGTGTGGATGTGGAACCATCTTCAGTAGCGGAAGCGGTGGAAAATGTGTGTTATGTGGAGGAACACATGAACTTAACCGAGGGTACAAGACTGACATTTCTGCATCGTCCTGGATTCGTAGGGAAGGGCCTGAGGAAATTTCTTAGGGGAGGGGTCTCAAGGCCACCACCATATGGTAATAGAGTCGTGCCAAGGACAGTAGCTGCAGGGATTTCAATGGCAGCGAGTGCAACATCACGTTCATTGCCAACAACTCAGATAGGTCCACGACCATCTTAGGGAACAACTAGTAGGGGCAGGGGTTCCAGGGGAAGGAAATCATTTCAGAGAGAGTCACATAACAGTGCACAGATTCAATCTCGTGTTACCTGTTGGGGGTGCGGAGGACCCCATTACCAGCGTGACTGCCCAGAGTTACAATCTGGGTTTGTGCATAGAGAAGGAAAGGCATCGATGGGGTGATCAAGTAGCAGCCACCAGATTTACGCAGTGGTTAATAACCGCCAGGCCGAACATCAATCCACAGTGGTGGATTCATCAGGTATGCTAAATCATATCAATGTTAAGATTTTGTTTGATTCTGGTGTGACAGATAGTTTCATTTCACCACCTGCATTAGAAAAGAGTAGGTTGGCAGCCTATGAGCATGATGACTTTAAACAAGTCGAGATGGATTCGAGGGAAAAACAAGCGTTAGGACCTAGTGTCGATAATTGTATAGTATACCTGGGAGTGTGTACTACCAAGTTGAAGGTATACGTCACTGCTCTCGGGGCAAAGAGGGTGCTTTGTTTCGACGATGAATGAAGACCAGTAGAGATCCAGGGTGTACAGAGAAAAGTGTCATTACGCTTTATATCAACTATGAAGGTTAAGCGATTCTTGAGGCAAGGGTGTCGACTTTATGTAGTGGAAGAAGTGAATGAAAGGAAGGGACCCTCATTGGATCAGTACCCGGTATTGTCAAAATTTAAAGATGTTTTTCCGAACGAGTTACCAGGGTTACCTCCTAAGAGGGAGCTTGATTTTACTATTGATCTAAAACCTGGTGCAGAACCAATCTCCAAGAATATGTATCGGATGACAACGTCGGAACTTTGTGAATTGCAAATGCAGTTGAAAGAGTTACTGGACTTAGGGCTAATAAGGCCCAGTGTCTCACCTTGGGGCGCACCAGTAATTTTTGTAAAGAAGAAGGATGGATCCTTACGATTGTGTATAGACTACAGGGACTTGAACTATGCTACAGTGAAAAATAGGTACCCGATGTTGTGAATAGATGACCTTTTCGATCAGATGAAAGGAGCAGCGGTATTCTCAAAGATCGATTTGCAATCAGGGTATCATCAGTCAAGGATTATGGAAGGTGATATCCCAAAAACTGCCTTTCGAACTCTGTTTGGAAATTACGAGTTTGTTGTAGTACGTTTCGGATTGACCCATGCACCAGCAATATTCATGAGCCTCATGAATGGTGTATTCCGGAAGTACTTAGACCATTTTGTACAAGTATTTCTAGATGACATCCTCATCTATTCCAAAAATGAAAGAGAACATGAGGAACACCTACGAGTAGTGTTGTCCTGCCTTAGGGAGAAAAAATTATATGGGAAGTTGTCAAAGTGTTCCTTCTTCCAGAGAGAGATCCATTATTTAGGTCATATCATTTCCAGCGAAGGAATCTCTGTGGACCCAGAAAAGGTAAAGGTCATTATGGAGTGGCCAGTGCCGAAAAATGCCCATGAGGTGAGAAGCTTCATGGGGCTAGAAGGTTATTACCGAAGATTTGTGGAAGGATTCTCAAAAATAGCGAAACCCATCACCACTTTTCAATGCAAGGGGGTCAGGTATGAATGGACAGAAGAATGTGATAGTGCATTCATTGAGCTTAAGAGGTTACTAACCAGTGCACCAATTCTACGAGTGTCAGATATGGAAAAGGACTTCATAGTCTGCACGGATGCCTCGAAGCAAGGGTTGGGGGTCGTGCTAATGCAGGATGGAGGAGTGATAGCCTATGCATCAAGGAAGTTTAAGAAATATGAAGAGTTATACGTGACACATGATTTAGAGTTGGCAGTTGTAATGCTAGCTTTGAAAATTTGGAGGCACTATCTTGTGGGGCGAAACTTTGAGCTCAAAATGGACCATCAAAGTTTAAAACATCTCTTCACTCAAAGAGATCTGAATGCCAAGCAAAGGTGATGGAGTGAGTTTATGAGTGAGTACGATTTTGGTATTTCGTACATCAAGGGAAAAGAAAATGTGGTCGCAGATGCCTTGAGTAGGAGACCACGTATCTTCTCCTTGGTAACCTTAAAGGTCAATCTGAGGGAACATGTGTTGACACAACTCCCAGGAGACAGTTGGTATTTAAAGGTTACTTCAAACCTCTAGAGTGGGAGGCAGTTAGACCCAAAGTATGAAGGATATAGTTTGGAAACAGATGGACTGTTAAGATATCGAGGAAGGATGTATATCCCTGAGAATGGGGATATTCGAAGCATCATACTAAAGGAAGCCCATAGAGAACTTTATTGTGCGCATCCGGGTGTGAAGAAGATGTACGTAGATATAAGGAAACTCTTCTTTTGGTAAGGCATGAAGCACGATGTAGTCCATTTCATCGCCAAGTGCCTAGAATGTCAAAAAGTGAAAGCTGGCCACCATCACCCTGTAGGCCTCCTACAACCACATGATGTTTCTATGTCCAAATGGGAAGTCATTTCCATGGATTTTGTTGTGGGTTTGCCACTCACATATCATAGACACAATTCCATTCTCGTGATAGTGGATAAGTTAACCAAGAGTGCTCATTTTATTTTGGTTAGAGACACTTACGATGTCACTGATGTGTCACGTGTGTTTGTAAGTGAGGTTATCCGTTTGCACGGGATACCTAAGAAGACCATTTCAGATAGGGACTCCAGATTCACTTCTAGGTTTTGGACAAGTCTGCATTCAGCGTTGGGGACTCAGTTGAACTTAAGAACAACTTATCATCCTGAAACAGATGGGCAAACTGAGAAAGTAAATCAAGTCATGGAAGACATGCTTAGGATGTATGTCATGGATAATCAAACCTAGTGGGAGAAGTACTTACCTTTGGTAGAGTTTTCCTACAATAACAGTTTTCATAGCTCCATCGGAATGAAACCCTATGAATCTTTGTATGGGAGGCCATGCAGAACGCCATTGAGTTGGGATAGACTAGAAGACCGAGTAACAGTTGGGCCATAATTGATTCAGGAGATGGAAGAACAGGTGATTCAGATTAGGCAGAGACTAAAGGAAGCACATGATAGGCAGAAAAGTTATGCGGATGCACACAGGACCGACCGAAGTTATGAAGTGGGAGACCAGGTTTTCATTCGTATCAGGCCTAATAAGAGTACCATACAGTTCGGGAAGGGGACAAAGTTTTCACCTCGATTTATAGGACCATTCAAAATCCAAGATAAAATTGGACCCGTTGCATATCGTCTCATACTGCCACCCCACTTGCATAAAACTCATAATCTATTTCATGTATTTGTTTTACGTCATTATGTTGTTGATGAATCACATAAACTAAATTGGAAGGAATTTCAGGTATCGGACGTGGGAACCCTCATGGTAGAACCATTACGCATATTGGACCATAGAGTCCGACAGCTCAGGAACCGTCTGGTAGACTAAGTTAAGGTCCAGTGGGAAAAGTATAGTCCAGGATTTACTACTTGGGAAGACACCGAGACACTACGGCGAGACTATCCCTCACTTTTTTGACCACCTCGAGAACATGTTTCTCGAAGGTTGGGTGTATGTAACACCACCTTTTGACTTAGACAACCAGGATTACCTGAGGCCTATATACTTTATTTTCTAGTCACAATGAAACTATTAAGTGATACATCTAAACTTTAAATGTATGAACTTTTATGAATGATTAAATGTTATTGATGATGATGTATGTAATGCGATCTATTATGTGAATGTAAATTTTACGAATGTTTAAATGTTATTGATGATTATGTATATGATGCGGCATATTGTGAGAATGTGAATTTAATAAATGTTTAAATGCTATTAGGATGATGTTGGATATGATGCAATCTATTTTGGGTAAATGATAATCTTATGAATGGGTGTCGAAATTGAATTATTGGATATTATGAGATCTAATTCTAACTGGAAAACTTTGATGTTAAATTATCGGTACAGGGATACCAAATTGAAATGAGGATAGTATGCAATTACCTGATGATAATGCATAGAAATGTATGAGTTTGTGTTACAGACTAATTTGTAGGTTATGGGCTATGAAATAGCCAGGGGATAAAGATGATGAAAGTGGATATTATGACCACTAGCCAAGAAGCATTATGGTATGAATATTGTATGTGAAATTATATTGGTTTGGATGCATTGCTATGATATGTGGACCAGTGCATGATTTCAGGTGATGACACTGCCCAAAACCGAATAAATGATGACAAAACCCCCAACAACATGGTGCCACTGTATATTCCATTGTAGGGTGTGGACCCTA